>JBBIGC010171864.1:0-15443 GCA_037576955.1 Lepidarchus adonis
CAGGTCCAGCCTGTGAGCTTACAGTCCACTCCAGGTCCAGCCTGTGAGCTTACAGTCCACTCCAGGTCCAGCCTGTGGGGTGGGGGGTGAAGCTGTAACCTCCAGTGAGGTTCATACTGAGGAAACTGTAAAAGACTGACCCAAGCCTGGCTTTAATGACTGAGAGGAAGAGCAGACATGCTGTTTTCTCGAAACGCTTAAGGAAAATGACAGAGCCCGGCTTCCTCCCAGCTAATGAAGATGTTTATGGAGAGATTGTCACATATCACCACAGCTGTGGTCACTACAAAGGCAACTACAGGCAGTTCACTTGCTTGGTAAAGAATATAGGAATGTGAAAGCATTTCAAAGTGAATTTTAATGCAAACCTAATGCAAACCTGAGCCAATACAACAGCAAGAAAGCGAAATGTCGCCTCTTCTTCCTCAGCAAATCTCATTATGCTACTTGTTTTTAAACTAGTTCAGCCATTGGGTGAACTCTAGAGAAACACAAGTGATTAGCTTAAAGCTAAATGTGGGCAAAAATGTAGAACAGCTAATAAAATGTTTTTCTGTCCATTATAATATATAGTGGTGCATCATGCAGAGTCAGCAACCATTGGGCTTCCTGAACAAGATACGAGGAGGCCTGTGCTAAAAATTAATATGACAATATACAGCACCCTCCACAATTATTGGCACCCCTGGTTAAGATGTGTTCTTGGGCTTCTAATACATTTAGTATTAAATTTATAATCATTTTTTTCTGAACAATTGGGGATCACAACATTCAACAAAATTCCACATTAAGAAATACATTAAAATCATGTGTCAAATTATTGGTACCCTTGCTGTTGATATTTTTTTGCCAACAATTCAGTACTTAATCTTCTAATACTCCATTGCCAAGGTTGGAATCTTCGTTGAATCTCTATAGATCATCTTTGGTTCTCTCTTATGCGCTCTCCTCTTCAGCTCACCCAGTTTTCAATGGGGTTGAGGTCTTGGCACTGAAATGGCCATGGGAGGAAATGAGATTTTTGTCTTTAACACGTAAACTTTAAACGTAACTATAGAATAACAGTTGACTGTGACAAATGACTTTCTTCTTGAATGAAGATAAAATGCACTGGATAGGGTCAATCCAGTCCTCCAAGCTCCAACTATTGTTACTGCTGAAACCAACAAAGACTTTCTTTCTTCCTAGACTCTATTTTCCAGCCATCAAGCCAAGCCCTCGCTCTCTCACACACAGTTTCCCTTAACGCTGTTTCCTAAATCTAAATTCCACCATCCTCCATGTCAGTAGTTACATAATACAGGCACATGTCCACTATCGTCCTTCCCTTTCACTCCTTGGTCCTTTGCTTTTGTTGCTGTTGTCTGTCTACCTTTATGCTTTTCCAAACAGATTCATAATCATATTAATAGAAGAGACCAGAACGTGGGCATCACGATGGTGCAGTGGTTTGATCCCCAGGTCTCCACTGAGTTTCAAGCTCCAAAACGTCAGGAATTGTGCAGTGTTCCTACTATGCGATGGTTAGTAAATACAAAAAGTGAACCCAAGGCTTATGAACGTATGTGGGGAGGTAATCCCATCTGCTCCAGTCCACAGAAGAGTAAATGTAGTAGAAAATGCAGACAAAATGAATGTTGGCGCAACACACAACCCAAATAGTGCCCATGCTGGACCCTTGTCCTCTGCTGTTGCCCACAGTTGGAATGTAAGTTTCAGATTTGGACCACAGGGCACTGAAACGAGGTGGTCATCATGTGGATGGCCAAGTGTGTATGCTTTGCTTGTGTGAGGAATAGATGACACCATAGATGACACTATGGGAAAAAGGCAAGCCAGCAGAAGCAGTGCGATTCTCTGGGCAGTGATTTTTATTGAAACTTTCAGTCTTAATAATTGTGGCACATGTGATTTTATTAAAAACAATTATTTCTTAGTGATCTTTTACAATTTTCAGTGTTAACATCTTAATTAGGGGTGTGAATAATTTTGGAAGGTGCTGTTTCACAATATTTGTGTTTACGGTATAATATATTGATTTCTAGCTCTAAAAATAATTTTTTCCATGGAGAGAATCGTGTTTACACGTTCCCTGTGGATGTTGCATTGAAAGATACCACCTACTGTACCTTCCTGGCCAACAAGCTGTTGGTGAATGTGTTGACTTCGGCTTCAATTTCCCCCCGTTTACCCAGTTTGAGGATCATTGGGACGTGCTGGATAAACTAGTCTGATCAATAGAGGCCTCGTCACACAAGCTCCTCGTGGAATGGAGTCAGTTAAGGTGGTTTGGGCACCTGGCTGAGATGCCCTCTGGGCGCCTTCCTCTGAGGGTGTTCCAGGCATTCCCCACTGGGAGAAGGCCCCAGGGTAGACCTAGGACACGCTGGAGGGATTATATCTCTCGGCTGGCTTGGGAACTCCTCAGGGTCCCCCCAGAGGAGCTGGAGGAGGTGGCTGAGGAGAGGGAGGTCTGGGCTTCCCTACTGGGGCTGCTGCCCCCGCGCCCCGACTCCGGATAAGTGGCAGAAAATGGATGGATAGATGGCATGTAGCGAAATATGTATTCATTAAAAATTCAAAGATTGATCTGCTCACTGATTCCAAAATTGTTGCCATGCCAACCCAGACACACAACAGCTACACACAACCAGTAATATTTGGAAACTGGGTCAGACTTGATTATTTGCAAAAGAACTTTTGGGGTGTTTTTTCAGTACATTTTTTTATATATAATTTTTTCCATATTTCAATACTGACTGGGGGCTGGTTTCTCACTCCCTGGATGTTCACTCTAGGGAAGGAAAGTAGGAGAACGTTTTCAACAGAAATGGTTTAGGTTGGGGAGCACTGGAGGTGGGTATTAATCTCTTCCACAAAACCATACCACAGCGTTCGACCTGACGCCAGACGCCCCCCAGGTGCTGGGGCGTATTTCAAAGTTGGACGCTTGTAATGGCTTTTCCAGGCGGCGCTGAAAAGAACTGTTTAGATCTAGTGCGCTGTACGCATTTGCAGCAGACTAGATGCCAGCTTGCAACACACTTGCCTGACGGCACATCTGCGTGTGTGTTTGTTTCACTGCTCACAGCTGCTTCCCCTTCACTGCCCTGGTTCATACTTTCAAAGGCCACTCCACCAAAATCGACATTTCCTCAGACATTTACACAGGCTTTATGGAGAATGCCTTTGTATTTATGGTATAGGTACTAGAGAACCTCACAGCAGTATCTTCCTGCTCCCGCTTTCTGAAACATTGTTATATGCTACTTTGCAAGTGAAAAAACATTAACACTGTTCCCTGTTCTGGTAGGAGCTTCACTTCATTTTCTCTGTTTTACACTGAATGTCTGTCTTCGTGTTGTCCTGCAATATTTACACATTTAGCACCATGGTCTTGGAGGAACGTTGTTTGGTTTCACTGTGTACTGTGCTAACTCTATATGGCAAAAGCCTACTTCACTTGGCTTGGTCTCAGAATTGCAGGTAAAGAGAATAAATTGGTATTTTGAAGCAGAATTTATTTTTATGATTTTGATCAATTTTGTATTCAGTGGTGTTTTTTGGTTAAAAAAATATTATTGTATTTTTGGCATCTTAATGAGCAGAAAAACATTAGTCCGTCATTCATTAATTAATTATTTGTGGTTTTTAATTCATTAAAAGTGGGGGCCTAGTGGTTAGGACGTTCCCCCTGGGATCAGAAGGTCGCAGGTTCAAGTCCTGGCTTGGGCACCACTACGGTAACCGGGGGCTGTTGATTGCTGCTCCATGTTTGATGGGTTAAATGCAGAGGTCACGTTTTATAGTGTGATGGTGTGTTCACAATGACATATAACCTCTTTCACTTAAACAGTAAAGCAGAGGGAAGAGAAAAGCGTTAAGGCTTATTGAGAATTACAAGCTAAACCTTGCGGCTTCCTCCCCGACAATGATTTTGGCTTTGATGCCTCATTAAATACAACAATGTTTTCAAACAAAGCCCTAGAGATGCGTTCAGCCATTGTGTCCAATGAAAGAATGAATGTGGAATTTGGAAATTACGGTGGAGACCCCTTGCAGCAGAAATATAACACTGGTTAATCCACTGCAAAGCCAAACGTGACTCATAGCTGGGCTCGGGGAAGAGCAGGACATAAGGCTGAAGACTGGCTCTCGAGAGAGAAGGAGGGTGGGGGTGGCTTCTCTGCTCCATTAATGACAACACCCTCCGCATGAGGCAAATCTCTCACAAAGAGCTCCCTGTTGCTTTGCTTTTATCACATGATGCAAGTCTCATTAACCTTTAAGCTCATGATAAGCTAACGAGTAGCCTCACCCAGATAATACACCAAGCGTAAAGTCAAACTCTTTTACCTGCTTAGTTCACGTCCTGTCACGTTAAGCGTAATTCTTTGTGTCATCCAAAAAACAAAATTGTTGTTTATGTTTAATTTTGATAATAATAAGTTATATTTATATAGCACCTTTTACAAACCCAATGTTGCTTTACAAAAACACAGAAAAAGTTGAAAAGAAGACAGACAGGAGCCGTCACGAAGAGCTTGTGGAAGAGAGTTCCTGAATATACTGAACTTCTAAATGCCTTCTGATATTACGAGACTGAGGGGTTGTTGCCAAAGGGGTTGGGAGGCTAAGACCACAATTTGCCTCAGTCTACCCCCATCACTCAATGCCAGTGTTGTTAGCTGGTGTAGCAGAATTAGCAGTTAGCATTCTCCTCCAAGTCCCACATGCTGTTTGCTGACTTTGCATTATTAGCATTGTGCAGAATGCAATCTGGAGGTAGCGCCTGCTAGCCTACACCCTACATTATGTGTATTTGTATGTATAGGTGTATTTGGGCGGCTCTGAGCTAGTGGGCAGATTTGGAGACTAAATTACGCAGAAATGAAAATTGGTAAAAATCCTGCAAATTCTGATGATTAACATCATGTTCTGCCCACAAATATTTATCGCCTGAATATCCCACTTGGTTTAGAAATAATCACATTCAGAATTTAAAAAGGTGTTCTGATCGTCACTCGGTCTTAGAAGTTATTTATTCTTTCTTCAGTACACTTTTTTTTAACAAATGTGTTTACTTAATTGTCTTGGTTGTTTTAGTTCTCTTTCCACATCTGTGAAATCCTGCAATTTTAGATACTTTTTTCTATACGTTTCTCCCTTTTAGTCTTTTTACATCTACATCTACAGCATTTGCAGTTGTCTCTTCCACAGAGATGTACAGGGTGAGCAGTAGGGGCACTTCTACTGCTGTCTGGTTCCAAGAATTGAGCCACTTCTCTAACCATTAGGCCACGGCTGCCACAGTCTATTTGATCACAGTCTCTGGAACGATCATGTTATTAATTTATAACGCTGTATGTCACAAATAAACGATTCTGAATGGTTATGACGTGGTTCACCATAGATATGTCCGTTTCCTCAGGTACATATCACAATATAAAACATAGCTGAGTCTGTGTATTTGCTCATAATGCCTTTCCTTGCACTCCATCTTCAGCCCCAGGCAGCAGACTGCTCCTCTCATTGCATAACATAACCACAGATATGTCCATCAGTTGCCAAACTATGTGGCCTTAGACCATTATGGCTTTCTCATTTCTCCTCTCCTTCTGTACAGGACCGAGGGTCCAGGCTACAGAGTGGAAACAGTGATGCACATCTTAGAAAAGATCTGTCTATCTGAAAATGCAGAAACAACTGAACCCAGTTACTGAACTATTCCACCCATAATCAATGTCTTGTCCTTTTAAACCCCTGAACCTTTTTCGCACCACGGACCAGTTTAATGTCAGACAATATTTTCACGTATCGGCCTTTAAGGTGTAGCTGATAAAAACAACAAAATAAAATGATACGACTAACACAAAAGGTATTTTGTAAATATAATAATAAAGGTGAATCCACTGTGTAATTATGTAACTTTATTAGCAGCGTCTTTCTGAAATGCATTAAAAACAACAAGAGTAACGTCCTCCTCTCTGCCGCTCATGCACTCTGGTCGCTATGGTAATGTGTAAACATTCCATTCCAAGTTTTCAGTGCTGTTGTGATGATCTCAAGGTTTTCTGCCATGACTTTCATCCAGAATACCGGCAAAGTTGAGTCTCTAACACACTTCGATGTTACGGATTTTAACAAAAAAAAATTGTACGGCCCGGTACCGGTCCACGGCCCAGTGGTTGGGGATCACTGCTCTAGGGGTTTCTATGTGGGCCCACCCTTCAGTGCTTCAAACTGCAGAACTTTCAGACTGCTTTCCCCAAGAATTAGCAGTAGCTACAAGTATGACCTGTAATGCACTGCTTGTTGAAACAAGTTAACAAGTCTCAAAAGTGCAGATTCTTTCAATCCACAGTGTTGCCAAGATACTTTACTGTTGTCTTTCCTTAAAAAAGGGCATTTTTGCCAAAAACTCAAACCTACAGAATGTAAATGAAACTTATATGCAGTTCAATATGCAGTCATTTAACTAATGTCAATTATTATCTAATTTAAACAACATAACAACCAAATAATAACCCTGTGGCTTAAGGGATCAATCTGGAGGAATAATTTAGAATTTCTGTTATGTAAGTGATATAAAATGATGCATTCCCCCAAAAGAGCCATGTCTTCAGTATGGCCATCATTGCCACTGGGACAGATTTCTGCTTCAGTTTGTTTGCTTGGGCTGGAAGAAATGGCGAGCAACAGGTGGCTTTTACATTTTCAGGCTTTCGGGCATTAGTTTTTGACCTAGAATCAAGGGATGTTTAAGGACAAGGGAGGAAAAACAAGGACAAGCCCTTGAGGATGAGCTCAAAGTTCGTCTATGTGCTTCCATGCACCATTAAGCTCCTACATGCAAAAGTCCAGACATTTGCTTATAGTCTGTGATTTCTGGTGAAGCAACTTCGAGAAGAAACTCCACGTCTTATCGATTTAGTTTTTGGTTTATACGACCAATGGAAAACTGTTCAAATGGATCCTAATGTTGGAAACTGGATTCCTGGCGTAGAGACTAAACACTAGAGTATTATCATCATTTTCGCCATAAATTACTGTACATACACTGCTGTATCCATCCTGGCACTGCAGATGGCATCTCAACCCACAATACATAATTGGTAAATCAAAGATGGTTACAAACAACAAAAACGTTCAAACAATCTAATATTTCTTGCACTTTCCACACAAATTTTCCACTTTGTTAAAATTACAGTTGAAACAAAACTGAATTTAAACAAAATGGAAAATATTTCTTAGGAAATTACAGAACACTTATTATCTGTAATAACTTTGACTTCTTGGTGTTGCTCTCAATACTGTATTGCTTGTCACACACCTACTTTACCTGTTTGCAGATACACTTTCTCAATTTAATAACTTCTCCTTGTAAAAATAACTTTTAAAAACAGACTTCAAAAAACATGCATGTTGATACTTGTGATAAAATTGCTATAATTTATATTTTAAATAATATAAATGTATAATTTTGACTGCAACAACATTGGCTTTGGGAAAACAGGATGAATACTGTTATGTAATTTCTATAATATTCAGTATCACCCTGAAAGAAATGAAAGAAATATGTTCTCCATTGCATCTGCATTCAGTTTTAAAGCCCAGTCATCATCAGTTTCATCTCAAAACTAATATAATACATCTTTCTGCTACATGAGCACCTATCTTGTTAAGAAAACAACTATTTTGCGTATAATCCGACATGTAGACACTTCATTTCTCAGATCTATCTTATGTTAAAACACTGAGGATTCCTGTGTCAGTGGGAATCTGCTTTTTATTTCCTCTCTGGCTGTAGGATGTTGCTGTAAACCTCCGCTCGCATTTGGCCTGGCAAACATTAATAAAGCCAAGCCTTATGGCTTTGATGGACAGGTTTAAAGCACTTCTACATGTTGGATTGGGGGAAAAGGATGACTTACTTTAAGAGCTTGTCAGTTTTTTTGTGGCACAGTTTTAAATGTACAGCCACAGACCAGAGCTGGTGAAGTCATTTATTTCCAGAACCAACATTTTAAATTTAAAGCTGAAATTCAGTATTGTTTTTTCTGAGTTAGAAATGATTGAACAACATCCATTTCTAGAAATGATATTTTATAAAATGCAACAAAATCATGGTTTGCAAATTCTCTTGACCTTTAATTTAACTGACAAAAGTACAAAAAAATTGATTGTACTTGGTAAATACTGTATAGTACACTCGAAAAAGTGTGAAACACTTGTAAAATATTTCTCTACCATTTTGAAACGCTCAACAAAAAGCAGCTGAGCTGCAGTAGAGAGGATCATGATAAGGTATAAGAAGTGTACACAAAAGGCTCAGTCACCACTGTGTGCCAAACTTTACAAGAGAAGTGTAAGTTCTCAACAAGGAATTACAGTGAATTTAAATCTTTCATCATCTTCAGTAGAAATTCAGTTCATACAGGGCAAGGCTGGAGAGCACTGTTCAATGTGTGTGACCTTCAAGTCATCAGAAGGCACTGCATGAGAAACCATCATGCTACTGGGATGAATATAGACACATGGGCTCAGGAATTTGTTGTGACTAAATACTACTGCATAAAGAAATGCAGCCTGAAACTATAATGCAAATAATTCAGCTTAGTTTCCGGGTGTTGGCAATTTTTTAGAAATCTAGAAATATAAACATAAAATCTAGAAAATATTTCTTCACTACTAACAGTCTTACCTTGTCTCCTGGTTGAGGCCTCATGATGGACACCCTGTCATAGCCCTTCTTCAGCAGCACCCATAGAGCATCCAGTTTACCCTGGAAAACCACAACAGTGACTCTTCAGTCCATTATGCATTATATTTGAAATATAATTTACACATCTGTACACTGACAAGTCATCTGATTGGGTAAACCTATCCATCATTATTACGCATTCTCAGCTCCACGTCACCCAATAAGTGAATATATGGAAACATGGATATACATGGATAAACTGTACATTCCACACATAACCTTATATATACATATATACATATACTGTATATACTCAAAAAAAAATTAAATCCCAAGAGCAAATGTATTTTAAATAACTACTTATGAAACTATTTATGAAACTTGAGTGATGATATAGGCACACAGATGCCCAATGCTGATTGGTGGCTATGACCTAGTATTTGTTATCGACAAAATTTACAATAAGAGGAGATGTGTGTAAATATGACGTTGTGGCTGATCTATCACTTTAATGAATTAAAGAGAAGCCTAAATCTATCTATCCATTTTCTTCCAAGGTTGCGGGGAAGCTGGAGCCATTCCCAGTTAACTACTGTCCAAAGCAGGGTGCACCTGGGACGGGAGGCCAACAGAGACAGACAACCATTCACTTACACACACACACACACACACACACACACACACAGTCACACCTATGGGCAACACCCCACACAGAAAGGCAATTATGGCCGACCCAGTGACTGAACCCAGGACCTTCTGTCAGCGAGCTGATTGCCCCAAAAGCTAACCCTAACCCTAACCCTAACCCTAACCTAAACTCTAGTCAAGCACTTCTCCTAGGTGCCAACATTGGTCTGTGATTACTCAATCTACTGCTGTGCTGCCCTCTGACCTTCCCCTGAGGAATTCAGCACAAGCTCAAAGCCACCTTCAGATTCAATCCTGGCTTGGCAACCTGTTAGCTGATCATTAGCATGCAGGCTTCATTGTGTTCAGAGTTACAAGCCAGTTTATTAGCAAACACAATGGACAGGCTTGCAATTAGAGAACACTGGAGGTTTTTAAAAGTCAGCCATATGTGAATATTAGAAACATTGCTGCCAAACTGTTGAACTTAACTTTCAATTACAGATTCAAAGTTTAAGAGATGAATCACATACGGTTATTCAAAGCAACTGTCTATAAATCAAATAACAAAGTCTGGAGATGTTATGTATGAAGAGAAGTTTGTGTTCCTCTGCTGGAGGTCAGAACTTCATGTGTCTGCTCTCCATTACAGACCTCCACCAGTTGGCAGCATATAGAGCTCCACTCCCAGGGCTTCCTCACATGTGCCACGTACCTCATAAGCCAGAAAGCTGGAGAAATTGGTGCTGCTATGATAAAGCGCTGGGTTAGAGTAAATACTAGGGACATATGGCGGTCACATGACCAGCTTGCTAGAAGACCAACGGTTATACAGTAACTTGTAGGCATCTTCTGCTGGTTGGTCGCACCAACTGCTGTAGATCAAACAACTGTTCTATAATATTTACCCTAGATGCCGTGACCTGTGAGAGCTTGGTGTGTTTGAAAGGTGACATTTCACAAACTGAACGTGTGGAACAAAAGGGCAACTGTTGCACGAAGTGGGTTTGAAAATGGAGAGCCTCAGAAAACTCAACCAGTGACTGACGTCACCTTCAATGCAAATCATATCTTAAATGATCCTTATATCAGGGGTGCCCACACTTTATTGGCTTGCGAGCTACTTTCAAAATGAAAAAGTCAAAATCTACCAACAATAAAAATGCTTAAAAAAAATAAAAAATAAGAAAAAAATAAGAAAAAAAAAAAAATATATATATATATACACATGGAGTATACTTTATATTTAAAATATATATTGTTTATCTTGCATAGCAGCATGTTTGGCTCAATGCAGTGCTGTACATTTATGACCATCAACAGCCAGAGCTGCATAGTCCGGATATAATCCCCTCTCTTTTCAGTGTGTAGTCAGTGTCGTACTTTTTAATGAACAGTCTGATTTTGGTTTCTTACTTGGTCCAGATCCCCCACTCGTTTTTACACCCTCTCATTAGAAGTAAATAAATTGTTATCTGCTAATTAGGTGACTTGTTGGCTGGAGTTTAGCAGTAGCTCAATCCGAGCATGTGCGGTGATGTTTGTTACAAAATATGAGGCTGGATTGGCTGTTCTGTATGTCAATCAACTGCCAACTGCCACAGTGGGGATGGATGATTGGCTAACACCCTTTTTAATGACATGAGATCTACTCACACTATCTGTACTGCAGTGTTTTCTCTGGCTCGCAGTTCACTTGCTTTTACGCTGCATGGTCTCACACTTGAAAGGCAGGACTTGAAGATTGATTCGCAATACCTTCAATTGACATATTGGGCACCCCTGATTTAGAGCTTTCAACCATTTGGTGAAACTTCAAACATAAAATTCTCTAGAACAGTGTTTCCCAATCCTAGTCTTAGAGTCATGTTGCCCTCACACAAGAGTGTTTTTACTGAGTTGAAATGTTAGCATTAAAGCACTAAAATGTGTACGGCAGCGTGTCTTCAAGATCATTTTTCAAACTGTTTAATCCATTTCAGGTCTTGAGGAAGCTGTAGCCGATCCCAGCTGACTATGGACTGTGGCAGGACACACCCTGGACAAGAGGCCAACCCATCACAGAGACAACCATTTACAGGCAAACTCACCAACCAGTTCAGAGTAGCTAGTCAACCTAAACCACAAGCCTTTGGACAATGGGAGGAAACTGGAGCACCCGGAGTAAAGTCACGCAAACACTGGGAGAGATTATACACTCCAGACACCTGTGGTTGACTGGGGATTGAACCCAGAACCTTCTTGCTTTGTAAATAACACTGCACCACAGTGCACCACGTGAGCTAAACCTCCATAAAATCTGAAGAAACATCTATGAGAAAACAGATTTTTTGTTGATCCACAGGGAAGTCTTGGTAAGGGCCATGCTCACCTTAATTGGCGAGTACCACTTGCGTGGTCCAGGGGGTTTGCGCATGCCGTTGTTGAGGATCCGGGCTGGTGGATCTTCAAACTCTTGTTCAGGCATCTTTACCCTGGCATTCTTTGCCTTCTCCAGCTTTGCACCTTCTTCAGTCGATCCCCTCTCACCCCAACGCACCTGGAGTTAGGGACCAAGAAGACAAAAGCACATTTCTTTTCTCCACATTCACATACTGGTGGTTCACTAAGCCTATTTGAGATGATTCTAGATGCTTATATTACTTATAAGGTTTGTTAAGATTAAAACTATGATTTGACCAGAGGTGCTGGTTCGGTCAAGACCAGTCAAGCGTATTGATTGGTTGGGTCAGTTTTGGTGGACAAATGTAGGCACTATAGCAGGGAATTCACTACCCAAACTCAATGTGCTCCACCAAACACTCTTGGCCTTGTTCAGCTTTCAATAAAACCCTGGTTCAGTCGCAGCTTTTGATGCATTTTACACCAAATGAGGTAATTCAACAACTTAGCATTCGTTCCTTTTCTTTTATTCTTACCCTTTTCATAGTGTCCACTTTGTAAAATGTCACAGTGACTCACCTCCATCCTTTTAATCCCTCCAACCCCTCGCCCTCCATAGTAGGAAGCATCTACTGTGGGCCATTTCTTCTTTGGAGCGCCATCCTCTTCCTCATCCTTGAGCAATGAGAAAGTGCAAGTAATAGTCAGCAATAAGCCAGTCGTTGTTTGCAAACACAAGAAACATTTTTTCAACCAGTTTGAGAGTTTGTAGTGCATGTTTTGGGCTTTAATCTTTCAAATGGTCCAGCACATTGCCAAGATGAGGTGTGACTCTTTGTACTTGACATTTTCATTTCTTGGCTTTTTAGAAGCTAGAGCCACACTGTCCATTTCTTTCCCTCCCTCGCTCTCCGTAATCCAGTAAACGCAGTTCGACATGACTCGCCCAAGCCATGACTTCATCTTTTCCAGCTCTAGAATATAACAGGCCTCATTCCTCCAAACGTTCTACAGATGAAATTTCAGCCTTTTCTCTTTTTTAACCCTTTCCTAGCAACCAGAAAGCTCCATCTGACCACCCATGATCATTTCTCTAGCTGTCCTTTGAGGAAGAAAGTTCAGCCAAAAAGCTTTACTGAATGCAGATAGTGCTAAGTTAATTTGAATATGCATAATGTGATAGATTATGAGCAGCATTCATTTTCCAGTGAGTATTTTTTTAATAGACCATTCCTTTAAATGTTGTGAAACATGTTTGGTGTCTGTAGTAGCCCTGCTTATTAAATGTTTTGCTAACAGTAAGGCTAATGCAGCTAAAAAATGCTTAGCCTGTACATGTGTAAATCTCTGTTTCTGAAAGGGCTGTATCAATAAAAATGGACAAAAAAATAGGCTACAGACACAAATGCTTTGATCCAATTGTCTAATGCTATGATGTATGGTTTCAGAGATCTCATAAGCAAGTCTATTTCTAAATGCTTAAATGACTCAGCAAAGTTTTTGGCAAGATGCTAACTGGTGTAAGCTTTCATTTTATCTTCATAAAGCTAATTCTGCATATCAAGCACATTTTGGCCAATAGGCTAGATCTGAGATTCAGAAAGCACAGGAAGAGACACTAGCTATTTAGTAGGTCTTCCGACATTTTATATATATATAAATATATATATAATGTCTTTCTCCAGTTCCAATTAGCAATCAGGGAGTTAGGTTCGCTGTAGAACAAGACCTTCTTTTTTTTTCTTTTTTGCAAATTTCAAGCATCCATGAATATTCAACTGCTATTGAATAAATCAGGGTAAATAAATGTATAATATATTACATAAATTATAATAATTTCTTATAATTATGAATTTAGTAGTACTTCTAGTATTAGTACTTCTTAGTATTGTAACTATTATAACTATTACCTTATACTACTACTAAAAATAATAATAATGATGATGATGATGATGATGATGATGATGATGATGATGGTCTACACCACTGGTATTCTAGCCTTCTGTTTGCCTGGTTTCTCATGTGCATCGAGAGACTGGAGGCTTGTTACCCAGTGGTGCCACAGTCATGCTTAGCCACGCAAGTTAAAGCTGTGCAGTGTCTCTCCAAGTGTAGAGACATACTCATCAACAGTAGCAAAACCCAGCTGTAGGTCCCATGAAGATCTTTTAGGGGTTTTGGAGACTTCTTTTAGCGTCTTGCAATCTGCTCTTGGGGTGAACTTGCTTGGACGGCCAGACCTGGGCACATTGTTTGGAAGTCCTCCAATTGTAGACTATTTGTAGACTAACTGAAGACTATATCTTTTTAAATCTCAAAAGCTGCTACAATCTTCTTTCTGAAGGCCTCAGACAGCTATTTTAATCTCACCATGGTGTCTACTCTCACCTCAGCAGTCAGCAGCACACCAAACTAAATATCTGAGGTTTAAACTTCCTTCAAAATGATGGGTAATGGTATTCTAATCATATGCTCCTGATGTGCTACACCTGTGTGTGATTTGAGCCATTTTAATTGGGAATAAATGTGGGGGTGTCCTGATTTATTCCTCACCAGAAATTGCATTTTTGTATAATTCCATTATACAGAAGATTTTAAATGTTTTTTTCTTTATTTTTAATTGTTTACTTCTATTACTCGAATCTCCCAGTGTTGTTAAAATTGAGATTAAATTTTCAAATGTCCAAGAATGTTACAAAAACACACAGGCTTTCATAGGATGTCCTAACTTTGCCAGCACAGGCCTTTTTCGCTGACGTAGCAGAATTAGTAGATGTGTAACTCCACAGAGTCCAATTAAGTTAGCGATGTTCAAAAAGATGCAGTGATTCTCATCCTCACAGGGGTGATGGTACAGTGGGTGAAACTGGAGACTACCAATTTGGACAGAATCTCATATCGCATATTTCCACACTCATGCATAAATACGAAGTGAGGCAAGTGTTTTTGAATTTATTAATTGAAATGTTGTTTTTGTGTCCAATTAAGTGTAACCATCTCTCTCGCTCTCCTTCTCTCTCTTGCAGTATTAGCTTATGTGGAAAATATTTGTATTTTCTGGCTGTGTGGCCTTGCAAAAGCAATGTTGGATACTTATTTTGACCACAGCATCTACATCTGTTGCAAGTTTTGAGTTTCTGAGGTTGCGTCACCACTTTATTTACTGGCAAGAAACAGTATCAGATACTAGATGAAGGTGGAGTCATTTTTGCTTTGTTTTTTGAAAACAGGATCTACTTTGGGGGATCTGCCATGGAGAATCTATTATAAGCTGCTGGTATGTGTTTTCATGCTGATATATCACAATATTTAAAATTTTGGAGCTTTGTGAACAAGCTATAAAAAATATTGGTAAAATATATGGTTTGAAAAGTAAAATGATTGAGAATAAATAAATAAAAACTTTAATGGGACAATAGGCTGACATCCAATTTGTGCAGTTACTACACAGTAGGCTTGGGAAGATTCACCGATTCGTATCGATATATCGGTATAAACATGAACGACGCGGTTGCATCGATGGGGAGAGTGCGCATCGGTTGAAAAACTGAACGAACTCGAGATGTATCGAGTTTAAACTCTCTGCATCAGTAAAAACCGATTCGTGGCTAAGCGCAATATTTGCTTGCTTTTCAGTCTCACTGTTTCTTAATTTTTTTTTAATTATTTGGATGCGTCAGTTTCTGCACAGATCAAACCCGCGCATCCGACTCTCGCGAGAGGCTTTGGG
>JBBIGC010171881.1:0-15443 GCA_037576955.1 Lepidarchus adonis
AGAAAAGGGTCCAGAGCTCAAACTTACCAACATTCAGACCAATCAGAGTGGCAGCTACACCTGCACAGCCCATAACATCATGACCCTGAGATACTTCACATCTAAATCCATCGACATCACTGTACTGGGTGAGTTGTTTAGCTAGAGATGGACTAGGACTTGAAAAGATTTAATTCAAAGACTTAAAGTTCCCTCAGCAAAACCATTTGAAAAAGTGGACGATGGCAGAATTGTCTCAGAATTGGCCGTACCATCAGAAGATCACAAGTTATATCCTTCTTGGTGTTGAAGCCATCCGTGGCTGGGAATCCAGGAGAGCACAACTGCCCCCTCTCACCCCTAGCTAGATGCTAGCAAGCACAAGAGTCTGTTAGCTGACGTGACAGAGTTAGCAGTCTCCTCTAAGCATATTACACTGTCCAATGAGGTTATGTTGACAGTAGTTCAAAGTTGTGGCTGAAGCTTTGTATAACCTGGAGTGAATGTGTGCTCACCTTCATCCTCCCAGTGTTGGTGATATGGTGCGATATGGAACGTCCTATTTAGTGGGTCACCTAAATTGGGCAAAAAAAGCAGGAAAATGAATAACATTGATATATGAATTGTTCACCAGAGCACAAAACAATTAATTTAAAAAAAAATATATGCTATATGAACATTACTATTTGTCATTTAGAAAAAGTGCACTACAATGAAAGGTGATATCTACATTTAACCCATCTAATGTGGAGCATCTGGCATGTACCATGTTCAATAGGACCAATGGTGCGTGGGCTCTGACCTGCATACCTCAGATCACAAATAAATGTTATCCTAGTATTTACTGTGGAAATAAACAAGTATGATTTGCAAATGCGAGTGTGAAAATGTTTAATCTTTCAGTCACATGTTGTGTAATATACTACAATTTGTAAAAATCATTTATTTCCATCTGCATATATTGTGGAGTTCAAATGGTTTAAATAAAAAAACTAAGTGAATCTTTAGAGTTTTCCAGAAAGTCAGTATCATTTTAAAAAATAATGTATTTTTTTTAAATTCTTATTGTGGAAAAATATTTGGCTTTTTTACTATATCAGGGACATGCAAAGATATACGCATGTCAAATTATTTGAGAAAACATTTTAAGAAAATGCAAGGAATAAAAACTAATTTTCATCTGTGAACAAAAATAACTTTTTTGAGTTTCATGCTGCATGCTAACTACTGCTGCAGAAATGCATTCATTTTATTCTGTAAGAAGTTATAAACCATCCACTATCTAGAACTCCTTCAATCGCATTATACCACCGACACTCAGAATGTACTTCCTCAGAATCACATGAAGCTCAACCTACATCTTTATGAAACTGATGCTACCACAATGTCATTGGACAGCATAGAGCACTCAGAGGATACTGCTAACCACCAATTTTATTGTGTCAGCTACCAGGCGTCTGCAGTGACTTGAGTCATGGGGGAGAGGGAGGGCCATCCTACCAACCCAGAGAGAGTGGAGCTAAATGTGGAAGACTGGGGCTTCACCAGGAATGGAACTTGGGGTCTCCTGATGATGGGGCCAACTCTTAGACAGATGAGCCACAGTGAATTTCTTAGTCTAGATTACTTTCTTTGATGTTTTTCAACATTATGTGCCAAATGTCAAAATTACTTTGCTAAAAATTCTTTTATAATTTTTTACAGCAATAATATCTGGAGCAAACATTACTAAGTCAACAGCTCTTCCAGTTGAAGGCAAATCTATAAATTTTTCCTGCGAAGCGAGCGGCACTATTGATAGTGCTGAATGGTTGAAGAACAGTCAGACACTGTTTCCTAGCAACAGCATCACATTTTTGCATGATAACAGGTCAGTGTTGATCAATCCATTGAGGAGAACAGACAGTGGACGATACCAGTGCACTCTGAGAAACCCTGTGAGCTCTGAAAAGGCCGAGTTCACAATGACTGTTAACTGTAAGTACTCAACAAACCGATTTGCCCTTACTTCTGTAACCAACAGGCAATGACGCTGTACTCTGTGTTCCAGATGGACCAGAAGATCTCCTAATTAAAGGGCCGAGTGAAATGGAGGAGGAAAACACGATGACATTGTTGTGCATTACTAATTCTGAACCAGCTGCCAGTTACACATGGGAGTTTAACGGAACAGGGACTGAAGTGAATACAAGCTTATATACAGTAAACCAGGCTAGCTCAGCGAACACTGGGAATTATACCTGCACAGCGTGGAACTTCATCACCAACCTCGAAGTCTCAGGATCCCATATTTTGACAGTAAGAGGTAAAACTGTGGGCTAAAAGAATGATGATGAGGTTTTCACTCTCAAATGTAGTACTGTACAAAACAAAAATACATTTGAAAGCTTTTTGTATTAGTATAACTGTAAATAACAGTAACACAGTAAAGACTGACTTAAGTGAATGTTGGCTTCACCATTTCCAGACCTCTCCTCATGGAAGCCCAGTGTTGTATTCGCCATCAAATCTCTGGTTTGGTGTCAGTCAGTCCTTCCTTACATTAAATCAGATTCTGCTGGAGTTTCATGCAATGATGGAGGAGAGCTGGAAAATAATCTTTAATATAAAATATCTGATGAAATTCTCTGCTTTTGTTTTGTTTTAGAAAAAGGGAGCTTAAGTGGACGTGAAGGCCCACTGTCTCCAGGAGCCATAGCTGGGATTGTCATTGGTGTTTTAATAGGACTTGCTCTAATCACTGGTTTGATTGTCTACTTTACAAAAACGAAAGAAAGGCAAGTGCAGTGCAACCTGTCTGTATAATATCACTATTAATTATAGATGGGAGAAAAAAAATTGACCATATTACTATTACAATATTTTTGAAGCACAGTAATCAATTAAACTGTGCCCACATAAATATTTATTAATTAAATACTATTTTAAAAATCATTTAAAAAATATATTTATTTCAGAACATATAGTATCTCACAAAAGTGAGTATACCCCTCACATTTCTTTTTATAAAATTTGTACATATTTTCTTATATATTTTCATGGGACAACACTGAAGATATGACACTTTGATACAATGTACAACAGACATTAATGTCTAAACCGCTGGCAACAAAAGTGAGTACACCCCTAAGTGAAAATGTCCAAATTGTGCCCAAATTGTCAATATCTTATGTGGGCACCATTATTTTTCATCATTGCCTTAACTCTCTTGGACATGGAGTTCACTAGAGCTTCACAGGTTGCCACTGGAATCCTCTTCTACTCCTCCATGATAATATCATGAAGCTGATGGACCTCAACTTTCTGCTTAAGGATGACGCACAAATGCTCAGCAGTGTTTACCTTACCCTCAGTTTTTTTTTTAGCAAGGCAGTGGTCGTCTTGGAGGTGTGTTTGGGGCCATTATCATGTTGGACTTCTGCCCTGCTGCCCAGTTCCCGAAGGGAGTGGATCATACTCTGCTTCAGTATGTCACAGTACATGTTGGCTTTCATGGTTCCCTAAATGAACTGTAGCTCCCCAGTGCGAGCAGCACTCATGCAGCCCCAAACCATGACACACCCACCACCAAGCTTGACTGTAGGCCACATACACTTGTCTTTTGACTCCTCACACACTTGACACCATCTAAACTAAATACATTTATCTTGGTCTCATTAATTCCAGTAATCCATGTCCTTAGTCTGCTTGTCTTCAGCAAACTGTTTGTGGGCTTTCTTGTGCATTATCTTTAGAAGATGCTTCCTTCTGGGACGACAGCCATGCAGACTAATTTGATGCAGTGTGCGGCGTATGGTCTGAGCACTGACAGCCTGATCTCCCACACATACAACATCTGCAGCAATGTTGTCAGCTCTCATACGTCTATTTTCAAAAGACAACCTCTGGATATGACACTGAGCATGTGTACTCAGCTTCTCGACCATAGTGAGGCCTGTTCTGAGTGGAACCTGTCCTGTTAAACCACTGTATGGTCTTTGCCACTCTGCTGCAGCTCAGTTTCAGGGTGTTGGAGATCTTCTTATAGCCTCTGCCATCTTTATGTAGAGCAACAATTCTTTTTTTCAGATCCTCAGAGAATTCTTTGCGATGAGGTGCCATGTTGAACTTCCAGTGACCAGTATGAGAGAGTGTAAGAGCGATAAAATAAAATTTAACACACTTGCTCCCCACTCACACCTGAGACCTTGTAACAATAATTGGTCACATGACACTGGGGAGGTTAAATGGCTACTCGGACAAAACTTGGACATTTTCACTTAGAGGTTTGACACAGACTACTTTACATTTTATCAAAGTGTCATATCTTCAGTGATGTATAAGATATAATAAAAATATAATATAATATTTTTTTATGTGAGGGGTGTACTTACTTTTATGGAATACTGTATGGAAATTCCCACCTTTACTAATCACCAGTAAAGGTGCTGAAGTTCATATTTATTGACTCCTAATGAACTGTCACCATTTGAAAGAGGAAGATATTTTGGTCTGCCAACAGAGGGTGGATATATGGCATTAGTGTTTAGAAGCCAAAACAGGTTAAAATGAAATAATGATCAAGCAGAGTCAAGCTTGGGAAGAATAATTGCTTGGGCACCACCACATTTGCCTGTTGAAAGCAGCTCCTATGTAGAACCCATTAGAGTAGGACTTTCCATAATACACCACAGATGTTCTGTTTGCAGTTTAGACAATGGTTAATTATTTACGCTCTTGGTCATGGTTACACCACTCATTTCCAAAGGTCACACTAGGCCCCATAGATACCTCTGATTGTCGGAACAACACTCTATTTGTTTGCAGGGCTTTTTGTTGTGAACAAATAGAGAAGTAATCTGACCTAGGACCATGAAGAATCTTTTTTTTGAAGAATCATTTTAAAGAAATGTTGAATTTGGTTTCAATTAGAAACACCAAAATATGAAAATACTAAGTGTACAACTGCAAATGTTCAAAGCAGCATCACCACACGTATGAAGTATGACGTTAATAAGCCATGGGTGACCATGAAAAGAGGAAGAACTGTGTGAGAGGAACTAAGAACTAACATGTTTTGCAGATAACAAAACAGAAACAACAAAAGCCAAAATAAAATATATGGGTGTGATGAATAATGAACAATGTCACTTGTAGATTCTTCTCCAGTTTTGTATCTTTATTTTGTGTATAATTGACCCCATTCACATTTGTGGGTTTGTTGTGATTAGTTAAATAGTTGGTGTCTCTCAGTGCCACAACTACAAACAACGGCACCATAATTTGGTCTAATTTAGTTTGACAATGAGCGCACATTACGACAGAGCCCTGTTGGTGAGATCCATTTATAAATATTATTTACTTGGGCATGGGAATGGAATTGAAGGTATAGAATGTAAGAAAGTAATGCATGGCCACAACTTATTGGGACATAAGAATGAGAAATTAATGCATGGCCATAACTTTGTAAGACGGGGGAAGCAGATAAATAATTGTTAGTTTAGTTTTAGCTGCAACTTACTTAGTTGAGGGAACTACAGTGGGGAAAATCCCCCAGCTGATTTTGTAAGTTTGCTCACTGAGGTTTAGATTTAACAGAGAGATAGAATATGAAAAGGAAAATGTAGAAAATCACATTATATAAAATATATAAATTGATTTGCCTTTCATTGAGTGAAATAAGTATTTGATCCCCTAGCAAAACAAGACTTAGTACTTGGTGGCAAAAGCCTTGTTGGCAAATACAGAGGTCAGATGTTTCTTGTAGATGAGCAGGTTTGTGACATTTTGGTCCACTCCTCTTTGCAGATCAGCTCTAAATCATTAAGATTTTATGTCTGTTGCTTTGTAACTCAAAGCTTCAGCTTCCTCCACAGGTTTTCTATAGGATTAAGGTCCGGAGACTGGCTAGGCCATGACCTTAATTCAATTCTTCTTGAGCCACTCCTTTGTTGTCTTGGCTGGTTGCTTTGAGGCATTGTCATGCTGGAAGACCATTCACCTCCCATTTTCAGTGTCCTGGAAGAGGGAAGGAGGTTGTCACTCAAGATTTTATGGTACATTGCCCCGTCTATCCTCAAAGTTTTTGGGGTCATAGTCAGCATTTGCCTTCCTCCACACACAGTGAGTTGAGTTGAGGCCAAAGAGCTTGGTTTTGGTCTAATCTGACCACAGAACCTTCCCCCAAGCTCTATTTGAATTATTCAGGTGTTCATTGGCAAACTTCAGACGGGCCTTCACATGTGCTTTCTTGAGCAGGGGGACTTTGTGGGAACTGCAGTATTTTAATCTTTTACGGCATAGTGTGTTACCAATGGTTTTCTTGGTGACTGTGGACCCAGCTGCATTGAGATCACTAGCTAGCTCCTCCTCTGTAGTTCTAGGCTCACCTTTCTCATGATCATTCTCACCCCACAAAGTTAGATCTTGAATGGAGCCCCAGACTGAGGTCAAATGATGGTCATTTTGTGTTTCTTCCATTTTTGAAAAATTGCACCTATCGTTGTCCCCTTTTCACCAGCTTCTTGCTTATGGTTTTATAACCCATTCCAGCCTTGTGCAGGGCTACACTTTTGTCTCTGACATCCTTAGACAGCACTTTGGTCTTGTCCAAGGTGGAGAGGCTGGGGGCTGATTGATTGATTGAGTCTGTGGACAGGTGTTTTTTTATACATGTGATGAGTTGAGACAGGTGTCTTTAATTGGGCGACCAGTTGAAATGAGGAGAATCTAACCGTCTGTGGGAGTTCAACTCTTCATGGTTGTTTGGGGATCAAATATGTATTTTACTCAATGAAATGCAAATCAATGTATATATTTTATATAATGTGATTTTCTGGGTTTTCTTTTTGATATTCTATATCTCACTGTTAAAATAAACCTACCATTAAATTATAGACTGTTCATTTTTTTCAGTTCATTTCAGTAGGCAAACTTACAAAATCAGGTCAAATAATTATTTCCTCCACTTGTGGTCAATTGTGGTCACAATTTGCTAAATTGTGGGATTTTGGTAATTAAGTTGTGGCCACAACTTGCTAAGTTCTGGAAATTACATCATGACATGGTGTTGTGGGAATTAAATAATTATGTTGTGGCAGCAATTTACTAAGTGATAATTACTAATAATGTAATAACTGAAATGAAGCCATGAGATAATTATAACTTAAACTACTCAGGTTTCTAGTCTTTTTGATACATATGCAAAATGTCTTTCTTGTGCTTTTGGTCATGTTATTATTCTTTGTCTTGTGTGTTTAGTAACTTAAATTTGTACTTTCATATTTGCACTAAGTGTTGTACACTATGGATCCTGAACTTCACAATTCTGTCTCCCTGTATACTGTGTAGAAAGTGGAGATGACAATAAAGTTCATAATAAACAATAAACAATTAGTTGTGGCCACAATTTGCACAACACAAGTTGTGGGAATGGGATAATTAAGATGAGGCCATGATTTACTAAGTTGTGAGAATGAGTTTATTACACATTCATTCAGTTTTGGCAATGCTATGATAAAGTTGTGGCTACAATGTACTAACTTGTATGCTTGTGATAATTAAGTTGTGGTCATTTTACTAAAAATTTTACCCATCACTTACTAAGTTGTGGGAACAAGATAATTAAAGTTTGACCATGGCTTAGTGAGGTGGAGGAAGAAAACACACAACATAATAAGGCTTGGGAACATGATCATTATTTTTTGACAGTTACGTCCATAGAATATATATATAATATATAAAGTCTTGATTGATTTCTGACTTTACTACATCGTTAAGAAGTTGTAGAATCCCATTGCCACATCTTTGTTAGTGGAGGCTACACATGTTGCTTGATTATAAAGAACATTACATTACAATCAATGTTGGCTCAGTTCAGTATTTACAGCAAACGGTTTTGGTCAGTATGATGCTAACTCTCTGGGAACTGAGAGCTGATTGGTTGACATTACTGATTGGTTGACATTCTGGCTAGTAATTGATTGGGAGGCTGAGCAGCTCATTGGTTCATGAATGTAAAAGAGCACAGTGTATTGGGGTTTTCAGTTTATTTAACATGAACTGTTAGGCTAACATTATTGTGGAGAAAGACAGTTTATTTAAATCGGGATTCTAACACCTGCTCTACTTGCTGCTGTTTCAACCATACAGGCCAAAATCCAGCACCAGAGGGGATAAGCAGAATGGAGGTAAGCTTGGAGATTTTCAGTCCAGTAAGAACCTGTACAGTATGTAGATACTGATAATGGGCAATATGGCAATAAATTGTTCATACACTAGTATATTAAAAAAACATTTCCTGAAAGGTTGGGATATTTTCCAAATATAGAAAAATATGTGATATGTTAAGTCACATTTTTTGACAGAAGTACGAAGAAAAGATTTTCAGTAGTTTTATTGATCAACTTAATTAAGGGACTGCAACACACTCAACAAATGGGACAGAGTTGTGTCTTTTGGAAGTGAGGACACTACTTGTAGTGGTTTTGCATTTGGAAATGTTGTTCATTCTCGTTTAATGAAAAACTTCAGCTGCTCTGGTTTTCCACTTCATGGTGCAACTCTAGAATGAATCAGTGTTCTAGAGTCAATATACAGTTTGCATACCCTGATAGAATTGATGATTTCTTAACCATTATTCAGAGAATATGAATATGATAACATGAAAGCTTTTCTTTCACTTATGTTTGGCTGAAGCCTTTTATTATGAATCAACTGTGTTTACTCTTTTAAAATAGAGTAATCACAACACAAACTACCCAAATGACCCTGATCAAAAGTTTACACACCTGGTGATTTGACCTGGTAACATGCACACAACACAAACAGGTTTGAATGCTTATTAAAGGAACCATCTTCAGCTGTGATCTGTTTGTAATTAGTGGGTGAGTATAAAAGATCAATGAGTTGCTGGACTCCTGACAGACCCTTGCATCTTTCATCCAGTGCTGCACTGATGTTCTGTTTATTCTAAGTAATGGGGAAAGCAAAAGATTTGTCAAAGGATCTGTGGGAAAAGGTAGTTGAACAATCAGCAGTGTTCAAACTCTAATTAAGAAGTGGAAAATTAGGGGTCAGGTAGATCAACTAAAATTTCACAACTGCCAGGAAAATTCAGGTGAAATACAGGAGAAGTTGCCAGAAGAAAGCCATAAAAAGCACAGAGACAAACCTCAAACCTTCTGGCACAAAGTAATTTGGATGATGAGACTAAAATTTTACTTTTTTGCCACAACCATTAACGCTACATTTGGAGAGGAGTCAACAAGGCCTATGATAAAAGGTACACAATTCCTACTGTGAAACACTGTGAGAAAAATGTGTGAGCTACAAATGCACAGGAAATTTGGTCAGAATTGAGGGCAAGATGAATGCAGTAGATTTTTGAAAAATACTGGAGAAAAATTAGCACTCATCAGCCCGGAAGCTGCGCATGGGACGTACCTGGACATTCCAACATGACAATGATCCAAAACACAAGGCCAAGTCAACCTGTCATTGGCTACAGCAAAATAAAGTGAATGTTCTGGAGTGGTCATCTCAGTCTCCTGACCTAGATATCATCAAGCCACTCTGGGGAGATCCTCAAATGTGCAGTTTATTCAAGAAGCCAAGAATTTACAGGAACTGGAGGCATTTTGCAGCAAGAATGTGCAGCTTTACCATCTGAGAAGATAAAAAGCCTCATCCACAACTACCACACAAGACTGTTATTGATGTTAAAGGGGGTAACATACAGTATTAAGAACTGGGGTGTGTAAACTTTTGATCAGGGTCATTTGGGTAGTTTGTGTTGTGATTATGATTTAAAAGAGTTGACTGCTAATAAATGGCTTCAGCACTAACACTAACCAGGAGTAAAAGAACATTTTTGTGTTATCATTCATATTCTCTGAATAATGGTTAAGAAATCATCAATTCTGTCAGGGTATGTAAACTTATGAGCACAACTGTATATGGTAGAAAGAATCAGTGTTCTAGACTGAATCAGTACAGTAGCATGAATCAGCGTTCTAGACTGAATCAGTATTGTAGAATGAATCAGTGTTCTAGAATAAGCCAGTGTTCTAGAGTGTGTTGGTACAGGAAAATGAAAGTTCTACACTGAACCAGTATCATAGAATAAATCTGTGTTGTAGAATATATAAGCAAAGTAGAATAAATAAGTGTTTTTGAATGAATCCGCATTGTAGAATAAATCAGTGTTCTAGAATATATAAGCTTGATAGAACAAATCAGTATACTAGAATTAATCCATGTTCTAGCCTTCATCACTGTTCTAAAATTACTACTCAATATACTTAGTGAATGACTCGGTATTCTAGAATGAATCTGTGTTCTAGAATGAATTTATGTTCAAGCATTCATCACTGTTCTAGATTTACTATTCATGGTACTCAATCAATGGCTTAGTGTCCTAGTGTTCTAGAACAAATCTGTATGCTGGACAAGTCAGTATTGTAGGAAAACAATTGTTCTAGGATGAAGAACTGCTCTAGAATGTAGATTCCCAATCCAGGTCCCTTATTAATGAGCTGAGTGGGTGAATCATATCACAAAATCAATGTTGTGATGTAATAAATCATAAAATTGAGAACATATTGCTGTATTGCCCACTGCTAGTATTATATTAGTTCAGACAAGTTATTTAATAAATGTAATAAAGATAATACATTTAATTGCTGTTGTATAGAAATGTTACATACATTTTTCACCAGTTGTGATGATCATTAGGATCTTATAGGACAGAATATAATAAAGACTAATTTCACTATCGATTTCTTATCTGGTTTACACAGCAACACAAAACGGAGGCGAACATGTGAGTCACTAAAATTTCCATAAATAATTAACATATGTCTGTCTGTCTGTCTGTCTGTCTGTCTGCCTATCTGTCTGTCTGTCTATCTGTCTGTGTACTTTGAAGTTTCTCCTGTAATGCTTTACACACCCTATAAAGTAGATAAGGCAGGGGCTTGTTAAGAACTTTATCTAAATGACTTTACCCTCTGTTCTCGGCCTGTGATAGTTGCCATCATTCAGGGAAGCTTTCAGGCAGTTGGAGTCATTTTACAGTTGACGGTAAAAGCATTTGAAGACTTTGACCTCACGCAGCCAATCACACAGTACTTCCACTGTGGACATGATCACGTATGTGTAAAGGAAGTATCGTAGAATAGGCAAGTCAGGTCAAGTGCATTTAAATAGCACATTATCATACACATGGTCATTCAATGTGTCTTACAAGGATAGACAGCATAAAAATAAGCATAAAGAATAGAATTAAAATATTACCATGCCAGGTGGCACCAAGGATCAGTTCACACCAAATTTTTGCTTAACACCTGTGCTTTATATACATAGCAACATCCAAAAAGGGGGCAATCACTCAAAGAATACGGTACCCTAGAAGCAGGGTTCTGCTCCGCCGATAGCACCCCTTTCCGGTCGTGTGGCATGGCTGCCACCTCCTCTGCCTCTCTCATGCGTCGACGGGGCCGCAACATGAGCCACATGGGAGCGCTACTGGGAAAACACACAAACACCCATTAGTCCAGATTCACCAGGGCACAACCTATTCGAGAGCGGCCCCTCCTCGTCCTTCCTCTCGTTCTTTCTTCCAGGGATACTGGCCGCGGTGGTGCCCACACGGCCCTCCCAGTGGGACTTACAATTCTCTCTTTCCACTGGCCTGGCCCCTTTCCGCATCTATGAGAAAGAGATAGGAGGAGGGGAAGAGGGGAAACCACACATAGTCCAGGAAAATAGCCGAGTCCCGTGTTGATGGCAACAACCTGAGCAGGTGGATCCCCAGCCCTCACAGGTTTGTGAAGCCATCTGGGCGGAGGCCTCTCCAGATCCCTGCCGACGGGGCTTGGTTCCTCCTTTGTGAATCAGTCTTACTGGCTCTCTGCTCCTCCCGCTTTTCTCTCGCATTGGTTTCCCTTTCATCCGCTTAATCCGATGCGGCGCCGCCTCACTCGCTGCATTGGGCGCCGCCCTCCTTCAATTCTCCCTCCATTGCCAAGGCCCACACTCCTCCGAGCCGCCTCGTGCTGGCTGTTAAGGCGTGGGATTCCTGGCCACCGCACCCGCAGCTCGGGGCACCCACTCCTCTCGCTCAAGGTCAGTCCGACAAAAGTCTTTTCACCAACCTTAAGTCTACAATCTCAATGGGCTGGCTTCCTCCTTGTCAGTCCAATCTCCCTGGCCTGGGGTTGCTGCTTGGACGCGCCGCCCCCACCTTCCATAGCGTGGCGCTCGGGGACCTTTAAGGAGATACTGGTCAGAGTACAGTTGTGCCCACGGTGGTACTGTGCCCACCTTGGTGCCACCCATGCCCGCATTCTCCACCACTTGTCAGTCCGATCTCTTTTCTCTGACTCACCCTTTGAGCGCTCCCACACACCGAGCTGATGAGTCTGTAATCACTCCCCCAGCGGCTACATGCCTGTCTTCCTATAAGTTTACTAGAGGAAGGCATTTACTCACTCGAAGCTCTGTATTGCATTATTTTAGCGTTTTATTAAAGTAAAATAAGGGGTTTGAGGCAGCATCATAACCACAAATTTTTGTAAGTCGAGTACATCGTAAGTCAAGTTCCCCTGTGTCTTTAAGATGTGAATTTCCTAAAATCTTTGTTCAGTGTCAGAGCTGCTTTACCAGGTAAAGAGTTAAATTTCTGTTCCATCTCTATCACATCGCTCCAGGTTTATCAGCACTTCAGTTTTTCTGTTACAAGGGTTGCAGCAATCAGAATGTAACTATGTACCATAAATACAGAGCAATGTCAAGTGGAGTAAATTTTATTTCACTGACATTGTCATGAAGCAGGTTTACAAAATCTGGCTCTGAGCTCCTAATGAGCAATACAGGCATGGAAAAATTGCAAAAAGAAACCTTTGGAGAAACCATGACTCCTCTGGCCTACAGAAGACCGCAAAATACACAAGAAGAGTCTCAGTTCATAGAGGGGGATTCAGATATAGATATAGATATGAAGCATATGGAAAACATGGAGATGATCCATAGTAGCTGAACAGACCTCATTAGTGGCTGATCTATTCAAAAGTTCAAGAGGAGCAGCAGTTCCTAAGTAGGGCATGATTACAATCAAGTAAGTAAACCTTAGATTTGTCCATATGGGGGCCCCCACAGTAGGAGTGGTTTCCATTGACAAGAACTGCAACCAGAAGAAGACTCCAGAATGGAAAACAAAGTTTCTTTTAAGACAGAAACCTAAAAACGGAAATGAATACCGAAACTTCTCAAATATTCAAATTGGTCAGAAAAATTATGTGATGGTCCTATCATCAGGAGATTAGATTCTCAACCATCCTTGGCCGGGATTCCAATGGAACACAATTGGCTTTGCTCTCTCTGTGTGAGTAGGATATCCCTTCCCCTCCCTCATCAGCTAGCTTTCTTTCTAGCTTTCTAGTTCTTCCCTGTTCACACAATTGTACCAAACTAAGTTGGCAATGGTTAACTTCCCCGGAAACACAGGAAGTGCCACAGACAACTGTTGTAAATACAACTGGACAGCTCAACACGCTTGGGGGAGAAACTACCTGTTACATCAGCTAATAGATCTTACGTCACCTAGTAGTGTCTAGGAGTTTGATGTAGGCTAATCGTAGGACTTTTAGTGTGGTGATTCATTGAACAGTGTGCATTGTCTCCTTCTAGGAGCTGAACTACGCAGAAATTCGTCATGTTCAGCCCCATCAGAGTGTGGTGAATATGGGAGGATCTAGCACACAGATGCGACAGGGAACTCCAGCCATGGTGAGGGCTCAACGTGGAGCACCGCAATCTCAGGTAAGCAAACAGTGGAACATTTCGGTATTCTGTAAAAATCGGATTCAAAATTTCAGCTTCAGGTAGTGCTGGGCAATATGAAGATATCTATCATTATTATTAACTGTGGCTACAATATGATTTGAGCATTTTGTGATATTGTCAACACTTAAACACTTTAATTTCAAAGGAAGCGTCATTATTTTCACTTATGTGTAACTTTTGTAAAAAACCTTTATACTCATTATATATATTTTTAAAATATGGCTTTTTCATTTGATCCATCTTAAAAGATAATGGAAAAATGCTTATCGTGGATTGACAAAAATTTCTCACAGTATCATGATATGATATTTTTGCAATATCGCCCACCCTTAGCTTCAGAGAATGTCACTCATTTCAATGATTGTTGCACATTTTCCTGACTACTTTTAACTGTTTACCTCCCTTTGTTTGTCTAATTCTCATTGATTTATTAACTTCAGTTTTATTTGTCTTTTTTCTACCCATATGACCGCTCACTGGGACATGAAAACCTCATTTTGTTGTGTTCATGTGTACATGTTTTGAAATGACAATAAACATCCTTCATCTTTACAAATTTGACAAGTATTTCAAAACAATACTAAATTATGTATTTACTGATGATAAATGCTGCTTTATTAATACCCCCAAAATGCTGGTTGGTGTTGACCAAATTTATGCTCTCCACATCAGCAGTTTTTTTCAAATACAGTATGTACAAAAAATCCAAAATCAGCTAAAAATTCCCATATTGATTAATCTCTAAAATTGTGACAGCACTCTGAAATTGAAAATCAGATCAAATCTTGATCTCAGAATCAGAAACTTTTGCTTGGAAGACAATTGCATTCCAGTGCATAACTACACCTTCCCCTCTTACAGGGAGTGAAGCCTTCCTCCGAGACTCACACCACCTATGCTGAGGTGAAAAAGTGTTAGATATGGGCTGAAGGACTCTGAGGAAGTCTGGCATGGACAACTATCGATTCAAAATAATTCAGAAGAACCTGGGCCGGAGACTGAATTTTTGATGTGCTGGTGTGATTGAGGATTTACCTGAATGTGACGTTCAGTGAGGAGCCTGAACTTAATCCTTTGAGCAGTTATCTTTGCACTCGGTGTCGAACACTTATTGGTCACTTATCCTGCCTTGCACCTACACTAGGTGTCCATTTTAGCAGTGTAGGTACACGGTCCTCTGTATTATTTGTTAGCCCCATTGACACCATTGGTCAGGCAAGGCAAGATAATTTATACAACACATTATCATATGCAGAGGTCATACAATGTAATTTACAGGGGTTAGCTAAGCAGTGATAAAATAAGAATCAAAAGTAACATTTTGTTAAAAGTGCAAAATAAAAAAGTTAAAATGCCTAAAAATTTAAAAAACTAACAACAGTCAGAGGGCAGAGCTGATATCTAAAGGGAGCTGGTTCCAGCAGGTGGCAGCATAATGACTAAAATGCCATTTCACCCTGTTTAGTTTGAGCTCTGGTCTTTACTAGTAGATCAGCTCTTGTTGAATTTTTTTGCACCACGGACTGGTTTAATGTCAGATAATATTTTTATCGGCCGGCATTTAACATTTACATTTACATTTATTCATTTGGCTGACGCTTTTATCCAAAGCGACTTCCAGGTTCAGGAAACAATCAAGC
>JBBIGC010171908.1:0-15440 GCA_037576955.1 Lepidarchus adonis
TAATGTTTATCAGTACATTGCAGAAAATAATGAACTTTATCACAATATGCTAATTTTTTGAGAAGGACCTGTAGTTCTCTCACCTTTCTCATAATCATCCTCACCCCATGAGGTGAGATTTTGTGTGGTGCCCCAGACCGAGTTTGATTGATGGTCATTTTGTGATTTTCCATTTTTTAACAAAATGAACCACTAACAGTTGTCTCCTTCTCACCTAGCTTCTTGTTAATGGGTTTGTAGCCCATTCCAGCCTTGCACAGGGCTACAATTTTGTCCCTGACATCCTTAGATAGCCCTTTAGTCTTGCCCATGGTGAAGAGGTCAGTGTCTGATTGATTGAGTCTGTGGAGAGGTGTCTTTTATACAGGTGACTAATTGAGACAGCTGTCTTTAATGTGGGTGACGAGTTGAAATTAGAAGTATTTAACTGGTCTGTAGGAGACAGAACTCAATGGTTGGTAGGGGATCAAATACTTCTTTCAGTCAATGAAATGCAAATAATTTTATATAATGTGATTTTCTGGAATTTGTTTTAAACTAAATCAACCATTTAAGTTATGTTGCTTTTAGTTGTAGTGTACCTATGATGAACATTAGAGTTTATATATGTATATACACACACTTATCAAAGCAATAAATTCAAATTTGACATTTTAAAAGTCAAAGACAGCAAGGAAATGACATTTTGGTAGTCAGTACACAGAAGTACATAGGAACACTGAAAACCGAGGTCACTATTGTCAGTATGGTTTAAATTCAGTGATTTTTAGAGAAATGCAACTTTCAAGAAAAATATAATAAGAAATAAGTCAGGTATATAGACCATTTTCAGGTACTTAATTAAAACATGACACAACAAAAGAAATGAACAGGAAATGACAAACACTACTACATGAATGTTTTAATGGCCAATCAGTGCCTTTGTAAGCCACCCACCCAATAAAAATGAAATTGTGCGAACAAATGCATAAAAAGCTTTCTAGTGGTTAATGGAGTGTGTCAGTGAATGCACTAAGCAATGCTTTCATCATCTCTGCTGGTTCTCAAATAACAGAAGAGTGTCCATTTGGCACCAGAGTGACACCCAGTATGCAATGGGAGCGTCACATTCAGGCTCCTGGAACATCTGCTTGCCTGAAAACGCCCAAGGAAACCTAACCTCCAGGCAGGGGTTTTCTAGCCTTGCACGCCATCCAGCACAGTCTGAACCAATGTAATTCTTTGTTGGGGACTAGATTATGCACTAAAATGATCACAGATATAGTCAATGTGTTAGATATTCTCTCATAAGCTATGTGCCTTTAAGTCCAAAACAACTGTATGTCTGCCTCCTTCCCTCACAATACTTACTTTCACAAGCCAGATTTCTGTAGATCAGCCTGAGATGTAGGAATAACACCAATCAGAAAAAGTTACACCCAACCTTCCAAACCTTTACAGCCATAAAGAAACATTTGCTCCCCTCCCCTGACCAAGCGACCTTTGATGTCTTCTGGAGTCGCCTTGACTGAAACTTGGACCAGCTGCAGTGTCAGAGCACGTTTAAAACACTTCTGCTGATTACAGCTTTTCTTTCTCATTCAGCTGCTGTCACATAGACATTGATATACACCTGTCATAACACCCAAAAATACATTACATAGAGCAGTGCTGGGCAATGCCTGGCCTATATTGGCATTTGTGACACACAATACTGAGTTTTGAGTATTGTGTCTCTTAAACTATAAACTTAACTGCAGTGTAGGAACAGGTTAATATATGAACAGTGATAAAATGGGATATACAATATTAAAATATCATATTGACATTTGTCTTAGCAATAATACTGACATATCAAACCAATATAGAATAATATATTTGTGCTCTAGAAGAACAGAACGAGAAAGCACAACAAGGTGTTCTGCTAAATCCATAAAGCAAAATATTGTGACCTAATCATAGACAATACTTGTTTTGCTGGTTCTTGCACAAAAGTATTTACAGCCTCTGTAGAGAATTAGCTGAAGGGACATGGACAAGATCCAAAAACAATGAAAAGCTAATGCACAAAAAATATCAATATAATAACAATAAGAATAATTGTGTTGTTGTCGCCCTGGTTATTTTCATGCTTGGGTGAACAAAAGGACAGCTGAATGGTGAGGAAAGAACTGCGCCAAGCTTCACAGGTGAACAGCGTATACAGAACTTTAGTCGGACACATGACACTTATGTATTTCTGTAGCCGTTTGCGACCAGAACGGGAGAAAATGGACACAAACTACAGTTCGGGTTTAACCTTCCAAAAAAGAATGGACTTAAAACGACAATGTTTTTCACATCTTTTTGTTCGCATCTTTCAGTTCAGCTGTATCAAACACTTTTTTGTAGGCATTATTCAGAATGCATCATTGCCCCTATATAATGATATGTACTCTATCGTGAGATTGTTGGCAATACCCAGTACCTAGCAAGAAAGCCTATAAAATGTTTATTTTTCTTAACTTGGATTCTTTAAAGTTAAGGGGGAAAGGTTTTGTTCTATAATCAAAGATAATGTCCAAATTCCTGCATTTCTATTCATGTATATCCTGCATGTATTTATTAATTTACCCATGTCTTATCAGCATCAGGACACACACAGGAGAAAAATGTAAGCTTTGGGCATTGGCATACAAATTCCACATCAGTCCATAGTCAAGTTGATCAACAGTAATTGAGAAGTTTACCCGACAGGTAAGATTATTTCTCATGACCTTATATTGGAGAAGCATGAGGCCCCTTAACATTGTGCTCTATATAGGGTAGTAAAGAATGTCTTAATGATCTCTAGCATTAATGAGTTCTGCCTGAACCATACAAAAGTCTACAGCCTTAATGATTAGTCCACACTGCACTTCAGGTGATTTAATGGATGCTTTGTACAGAAAATTATTATAATATTATAATAACTAATATTTTTCTTTCTTCTCTTTTGGTCTATCTGTAAGAGTATCGTAAATAAATAAATAAACAATCAAAACAAGTTGTCAAGTGTACATGGCATTGTTTTATCTTAATGTACCATTCCTTAAATGAACTTTTTATAGTCCAAAATGTCAATACAGAACCAGACGTTAAGTAATAATAATGGTAATAATGGTAATATAAGATAGGACTGGATGCCATGGCAAATAAATAATACTACAAAATACTGCATCATACATGATAGATATTGATTGATCTTTTCTAAAGACAACATTAAAAAAGGTAAAGATATAAAAAATCGTACATTTTGTGCCATGCTCAGTACACATGCACCCCACTCCCAAAAATCTGGCCAGATTAGTTTGTCTAGACAGCAGCAATGAAAATAGACAGAAGTCTATTAAAATATTTGCTTAGAGAAATTTGTATTGTCAGTTTAACTCATTGAATGAATTTCATGAACCATTGTTAGTTCAGTGCTACATGCTAATCTTGCTAGAATTTTCAATTCCACCTTAAAAATTGAAGCAGTCAGAATGTAAGATTACACCACTTAAGGTGAAAAAGAAAATACTGTTTCTATTTTAGGTGGAACTGTTCATGCGACGAATTTAGCAACATCTTTAAAAGTTTTGCTTTATTTCAAAATGGCACTAAACACTTACTGTTTGACTAGCAACATTGTAAAAGCACACACTGCATGGTACTTCAGAAAATAAACCCTCTCTCTCTCTCTCCGGTCCAGGAGGGCTAGAATAGCTGAACATTTTAAGCAGTTGCATTGCCATTATCTAAAACTTCAAAGCACTTTCCCAGGAAAGTTTATATTGCTATAGTTCATCCCAATTTTAACACTGATCGTGCAGTTTGGGACATTCAAAAAAACAAATAAAATCTCTTGCTGGTGGCATAAAAAATACATGACAATTTGAACTTGATGATCACAATACATTCATTTACTAAATTAAACAAAGTACATTTGATCTATATAATACATAAAAATTATAAGTTTGGAAGTCAGCTGCTTAGAAGAAACACTGAACAGATGACTTAACACAATTTAGCACTTGCGGCTACATTTATTGCACTCAGCATTCTATTCATTTTGTAATGCATGTGGACTAAGTATCAGTTTCTACCTTAAAATTTTTTTTTTTTTTACACCAAAGTGCAAAAGAACACCATAATGTCCAAATGTACACCAAAAAATACAATTAGTTCTCAGAAGAAAGGGGCATATTCGCACCCCTACAACCTAACAACCTAAAAAAAAAAAAAAAAATTGCGCAAGGTATCAAATGTGGTTCAATTGTACTCACTAACTAAATACAACAACTGAAGTTCTTTTATTACTTTATGACCTTTATAAGAAAAAGGCCAAAAACAATGGTTAAGGATCAGGTTAAGAAAAGCTCTTTTTCTGATCAACTCCTTAATATCCAAATAAACTAAAAAGTCGGCCCGTATCTGTTATATATGAATGTGTGCTACGTTATGTATTGTTTCACAGGCACAAATATAACCAGCTTTCACTACTGCCTTACACAGGACTATAGCTTCCTAAAGGTTAGGTTATAACATGCCTCCTTGCTCCAAAATCATAGTTCACTGCACAGCTTTTGTAATAATGTCATGAGCATAATAATGCTCTTAAGATTTTATAAATCATGCCTCAATCCAAATCTTTAGCACTCATTAGCATGAGAATTGTACATTAGCATATTATAACTGAGACTGGGCCATACTATTTTAGTCCCTGTTCAAGAGAGAACATTTCTCAGAGTGCTTCTGGGTATCTGTTGGTTTGATAATTCCATCACAGGTGATGCAGTTCAGTCAGGTTCCAGAGATTAATGACCCATTTTGTGCTAATGCGGCTGCATATCACAAAGGGGAACAGAGTGTAAAAAAACCTTGCTCTACTGTTCCTCAATAAACATGATACAATGGAAAAGGTTTTTTGTTGTTGTTGTAACTTTATGAAAAATATCCATGTTTTTGTGCGCATAATATTTAGGATACATGCAGAAACCCTAAAACGTTGTTGGAGTTTTTTGGTCAAAAAAATATGCAAAGTACCTACTTTCTATATATAGAAGGGAGAAGGTTTCAATTAGTGTGACAATGATGCACAAACTGATAAACAAGGTTTACGGTGATGTTTACTGTGGCTGTTTCCTGAAAGAACTCTTGAATTTTTTAATGGATCTTCAGTACTTGCCACAAGACTGTGTATTGAGCAAGTACTGCAAGGCAAAGATGTTTATGTTCCTTCGTAACCAAAGATATAACATAAATGTATTAAATCTTAAATATAAAATGCACATTCCTACTACACATTAGCAAAATGTTTTTATATACAAATATACAGAGAACAGAGTGGACCCAGTTTAAAATCTAAAATGCCAGTAAACCGATGATACAGGGCGAATCGGGTGCTTAAAGCGAATCTTCCAAGAATTCGTACACTCATGAGCAATACTTAACAAGTCATTATAAAACCACCATCATGTAAAGAGGTTCTTGTGCACAGGGTTAAGGAGGTTAATCCTTGTCAGCCAGTGATATGGTTTCATACTGTACTGACAAGCACTTCATTTATTTTCTGCTAACACTGAGGGATAATACTGCCTGGGTTTCAGGCCACAATGTCTCAAATTTTAATAAGGTCTTAATAACCTACTGCAACAAGCCAAATGACAAAAACAAATTGAAAAAGCCAGGTTAAGGTCAGTGATGGCCTGAAAGGTAAACCTGCTTTTTGTTATAATGCATTAGGTTGCAAAGAATCAGCTGCTTCATACCCCAGGACAAAATCTTATCAGTTTAATATCCAATCACAAATCAGTCATTTTGAACTCCGCTGACCAGCTTTGGTGGCATGTGAGGTAACCCAAAGAGGTCACTCATGTTTCATAACTCAAAAAGATGAGACAGTCCTGCGCTAAGGTACTAGAAACAGTGTCGTTGTGCAGGTTTGGTTTTTTGATTATGCTTTTCGTCAGCCGGGTAATTCATCACTATTGCTGAGGGGAGCAGAGGGAGTGCTGCTTGTGCAGGCCAGCAGAACCAAACAGAACATGATACAGGCCTTTTTATGTGACCATCAGCATGTTTTGTTTAAAATGACAACCATGCATTTTGTAGTCTATAGCACTAGCCTCATCTTTATTCTTATGCATTAGTATTTCTCTAAGAAATTCATCTTATAAGGGCACAAAAGATCAAAACAACTTAAGTAACTTTAGCCAAGCAATGATCCCTGAAACCAATCAGAAAAAATAAAATATTAAGTGAATAAAGATCACACTCTGCTTGGACTAAGTAATATTTTGCTGCAACTGTTCAATGAGGGGCATAAATGCTTCTGCAGGTTAGTCGTTATTAGATCAGAATGACATTACTCCTCACTATGCAGTGTTAATTGAGCTAATTCTACTAGTGGAGGTACAGTTGTGTTTAAATTTTCTACTCTAGTCTAACAGGTTCATTTGAGATCACTGCAATTTATCTTAAATCTCTTGTGCTGTCATCTAAAGATGATTTTGCGGGAAATCACAAGTCTGATTTACCTTGACAAAAGGACAATGCAGATCATAAAGTTGCTATATATAGATTTACAGGTTAACCGCTGCAAAACACCCTGCTGCCCACACAGTAATGGTAAAAGTGTGAGCTATATTTAAATTATATGAAAACTATATTTATATAGAATCATTTTAGCTGCAGTATGATCATCATTACAGCTTGCCAACCACTGGAGGAAGACATCATAGCAGAGAACCCCATTTCGTTGGTCTTTACTATGGCAATGCAGCTAATAATCAGAACCGGAAAATGGTTTGCAGGAGAAAAGGGCAGTTACCACAAATTGCAAGCTTATAAAATCGATACAACACTAAACTTAGGACACAAGTCCCCTGCACTTCTCGACTTCTTGAAAAGCCTCTTAATGATTGGATAAGGAAGATGATCAAACCCAGAAGTGCAGAAGCAGATCCATTGTCAAAAGGTCAAAAAATGAATTAGTAATTTAATTTATAGATATAGATGGAAAGTCTCCCCCAAGTATTTCAGAAATGCCAAAGAAGAGCCTGAGCTAATGTTATAATACAAAGCTCAATGCAGAGATTTTTGTGGAGGAGGAGGTGAGAAGCCATTGCCATTTCAATATTGTTGAAAATGCTTTAGAGAGAGAAAATTAAATTCCAAACTGACATCAGAAGATACACCTGAAAGACCAAGCTATAGAAAATGTTTGTCAAATGCAGCAGAAAATACTAATACAGATACTAAAGCTTTGACAATCTTCCGGTACAAATATTAAGCTGATGCTTTGTTTTACTTTAGTATTTTGTTCGTGATGGCAAGTTAGTTAAATCAATGTGTTTAAAATATTTCAACAGCAGCATTTATACATAAATAGGAAGTATCCCTTACAGTGCTGCCATGTGTAAATCAGTCCAGCAGAAACCAAAAAACACTGTAATATTTTTATGGTCAACAAACAAAATAAAATTTTAAAACTGTGGGTATAATATCTCACACACACACACACACACACACACACACACACACACACACCTTCACCAAGCATATTAGCTATGAAAGGTAAACTGAGGTCTTCTTTGGGAATGGCCAGGTGTGTGCTGGAACCAACTGTGACATACAAAACTGACCTCCAACTTCAAAACAATTCATAGAGATAGGAAATGTCTCAAGTAATGTCCTAACTTTGTTTTTGTTAGTTTAGGTAAGGCTGTGCTAAGCATGGACACAATATTAGCAAAGCTGTTAAAATATATGGTGCATTAAGGAAATTATAGTTTTTCGCACTACTTAAATAAACTTCATCTGACAACTTCATGCATTAACTTAGCATTTATTTGGTGGGTTTTCTGTTCCATCTTAAATGGCAGTGTTACAGCCACATAATTTAAGCCAACTACTGCCTTGTCTAACAAAAAAACCAAAAACAAACAAACAAACAAAAAAAAAAAAACAGAAATTACTGCAAGATTATTAATAGACAGGGTGCTATTTCAGTCGTCCATGTGAAGGCAAGAACATGTGCTGCATGTAAGGGTGAAAAAAGAATCATGACAAATGTTGGAGCACATTGCAGCTGTACAGTTTTTTAATCAAGCAACAGCCAGTGCCATCTTCTATGCCGTGGTGCTGGGGGAGCAGTTTGAAAGTAGCTGATAAGAACAGGCTAAACTGGTCAGGAAGGCCGGCTCTGTTGTAGGAGCAGAACCGGACAATCTGGAGACTGTGGTGGATCAGAGGAGCTGAGTAAACTACAGTCTATTATTGAGGAAGCTGATCATCCTCTGCACAGTGTTGTGTTGGGGCAGAGAAGCATCTTCAGTAATAGACTGACCAGTCTGAAATGCTCCACTGAACCCCACAGAAAATACTTCCTCCCCACAACATAAGACTCTTTGATTCCTCCCACTGTCACTAACATGTACAATAACTCTCTCACAGCACAGAGCATTACAATATTACCTGCTGTTTCCTCACCAGCCTCACTACCCAGTCTGGACATAAAGTGCAATACCACTGCTGCTAGTGCCTATTTATTTTATTGTATTCATTAAAATTCTAGCTTTTATTCTAGTTTTACTCTATTTATTTCACCCTAATTATACCTTACCCTGGTATTTTTATCTTGCTACTTAGCGCTTTCCTCACTGTACCCTTATTTATGTCTGTATTGTCCCCATGTGCAGTCGCTGCATTAGCCATTTCCTCCGGGATAATAAGGTTTTTCTGATTCTGATTCATTAGGTGATGTGTGGCATCAGAATCGATAGCAAACTTTAATGCGCATTTGAATAATTTGCTGCTATTATTATAAAAGGCACACTGCATGTTCTAGAAGGTATTTCTCTGGCCTGATCTCAATCTTATCCAGCAATCTGTGCCAGTATTGCCCTGATACTATGATCAGGACAGCTCAAAGAGGGTGACCACGTGATGACAGACATCCCTTTTTTTAACTACTCCAATTCTACTGTGATGGCTTACCACAGGAGTCCACCCATCAAATACTATTAGCTTTACTTTAACAATAATGACAGAGTGCATTATAAACAGTAAACAGAACCATATCAGCATCAGGAGAAATCTGACATCCCAGTTAGCCATGATATTTCGGACAAGCTGCATTAGCAAACACACATTTAAACTGGTTTTAAACTATTTCTTTCCAGTTTTCCCCCAAAGTAATAACTATGCAGAAAGCCCAAGCACCACAGTCCAGTCAGCAAAGAAAAAAAAACATTAAACTCAATCAGCATATGACAAATACAGGGCATTTGGCTTCTCCAGCTCTTAGGAGTAAAGGAAAAACGAGAATGGGTACTTTATCAAATGAAGCTGCAGCCAACTGCATTCTCATGGCTTCATAACTGATGAAGTGCTGAGCAAGATAAAGTAAATATTCCAAATTATTCAATTACAAAATTTACTTTATTTTACACAATGACAAAACTTTACAGCAAAGTATGCTAAAAAATATTGGAGAAAATCTTTTTATTTAAAAAAATATATATATTATTAAAAAAAAAAAAAACACTATACTAACTAACACTAGATGCTGTGGGTTCAATTCATGTATAGTTTACATGGTGATGTGCTCAACAATTTCATACCATCAAACCAGTAGCAATTTTGTGCAAATTTCCCTCCAACCTGTACACAAGACATTGTTTGCTAATTGCTAACATAATACAGCACTCCCTGATATTAGTGAAAGCTTGGTTTAGCCAATAAGCTGTATCAAATGAGAGAATAGTGTGTGTTATGAGTACAGGGGTCCTCGAGTTATTGAGGGTTCCGTTCCTCTGAACACGACATAACTCAAACTCGTACATGTAAAGAGGCAGCGGCTTTATTGAACAGCAATGTGCTTTATTAACAGCCTACAACATGCATGAAGGAGCAGCACACATAGCGAACACCAGCCTCTCTGATGGCTGTATCATATTACAGTAAAGCATTTAAGAAACGTTGCTCCAGATAGAAATGTTCTTTTTAATGACTTCAGTATACTCTGTGGATGAAACCAAGTACCATCACAGCAATAAACACATCTCACTCCCCCCACTTTATCTCACATTAACCCACAGGATTTCTTATTCAAGACCAACGGTGAACAAAACTAACAATACTAACAATACACACAGGGACACCGTTTTATTTTACCAAAAAGCATTTAGTACGTGTTCAACTACATTCTAGTACCGTATATGACAGTAAATATGCAAATAAATATTTTTCGTCTATGTCAAGTGCAATTTTTTCTATTCATATAATGCAAATCACAGAATACATGCAGATTGAGAAAAGAACCTAAACCTAGAAAGTTTGAGCATAAAGCATAAAACAAGTTTACAGATGGGCAAATTTAGGTTTTGGACTGCATATTAAAACTTCATGCTCTAAAGAAAACAGAGTATGAGACGAATCACGATATGTTGGTACATTTCTAAATTTGTCCAACTCAACTGACCACTGCAAGAAGCAGATTACAATAAATTTCATTTAAAATTAATACTACTCTGTAAACGTATTCATTTTGACAAAGGCTGTCAAACAGTTTCTCATTTGGTTGAGCATAGATAGATAGATATGATATTTTGTCCGGATCATGCAGTCTTGATTATCACGAACTCAACTTGCAGTGTTCACCTCAGAAATGCTAGGCCATGTGTTCTGGCTCTGTCTGCCAGTGTTTGAGATCAGATATCAACCTCCCAGATGGAGGTGGCAGCTGTAGTGGGCTGATTGTGGGAGCTTCAAACACATGTATTGCGATCTGGTACCAGCAGTCACTAGCACAGCACAGTAATTCACAAAACTGAAAGCGGCTTGCAGTAGTAGCCTGAACTAAAGAAATATATTGAATAAATATGCCAACAATGACTGGAAGCAAGGAGACATATTTATGGTCACGGATTTCATGCTAACTTGTGGTTACTTCATTCACTGTTCTTAACACAAAGACAGCATTTTCTTTACAAAGAATTTTCCAATAGAAAGACACTTGTTACACAGTCTGTCTGCACCTTCTTAACATGACTTAATATGACTGTGTTGCAAAAAGCATGAAACACTGTTGTGAGAGGGAGATTAGAAAATATGTTAAGGCTGAACACACGGCAAGTGCATAATTTAAAAAACAAAAAGCAAGCAAGAGGATACAAGCATACAAAGTGCAAACAAGAAGTCGATCGGCTTACATGCAACATTATCATACACCTCTGCCTGTCTGAATTCATTTAGCAATCTGTCCAAATTTCACTTTATACCAGTTCAATGTATCAGGCTTTTAGCTAGAGAATAAACGATATGAAATCGACAATGCGGAATGACTAAAGCAACATTTCAATCCAACTATTACTGTCTACTATTAGTAATTTTAAAAATCAAAATCATTTTGATGACTAACAAATACATTTTTCATTAATGCCTTTTCAATTACTACATTAATATGCAATAAAACATTTATTAAATAATATCTTCAAATGATTAAAAATGTCAAAAATACAGAAGAGCTGAAAACAAAATCTAGATTAAATAGTTAAGGCATGAGTGAGAGAAGTGTAAAAAGACTGAGGGGAGATACCGATGCAGCAAGATGTGTAGGCTCACAGTTTAAGAAGAAGAAAAAAGTTTTTGGCCAAAGAAATGGACTGACTGACTGACTGACTGACTGACAACATCGATTGATTAAATATGTTCATTTTTTTATAGTTTGCCATTTAAAATACCAAATACTTCATTTGTTTTGAAAAATAATTATATTTCTCAGTTACTGGCATAAATTAACAGTGACGGCCTGTTTGGAAACGTAACACATTAGCGAACCCCTACACGTGTGTGTGCACATGTGCTTACAAATAGTGCCTCCAGTCTATTCTACAAGTCCCCATTGGGTTCCTCACTGAAAAAAGCGCTCAGTCCACAAAAACTGTAACAAAGACCACCTTTCAGCAGACTCCTGCTCTCTTCCCTTTTCCTCCCCCCTCTCACCTTAGGTCTTCATACCTCTCCCCATTTCTCTTTTCCACCTCTATTGTTCTCCCCCTCAAACTTGCAAAAATCACCCCCCCCCCCACCCCCACCCCCCAGAGGGCTGACCTGTCAGAAAGTTGAACTCACTAGTGTCATACATCCACCTCACTAAGGTCAGCATTCAGCACGTACTGCTCCTGGGCTTTTTGGGATTCTTTGTGCAAATAGCGCACAGCAATAACAAAACCAACATAACCGCTGCTTCCCAAAACCAAAAGCCATCTCAGGATACTTTGTAAGACTGTATAATTCACCATTTGCTATCTATTATTACAATGTTGATCTGTGCAATATTCATATGGCAGAAGGCTGCAAAATGCTAACAACCATATTTTTAGCCCAACAATTATTTTTGTGCATTTTTGAACAATTCTTTTACTGCTTGCAGAGTTCCCTGACCCACCACAGCTCCTGATGAGAATTCTGTGGTTGTGTTAACAAAATAATTTTTTATTCATTCAAGAGGAGAAGATGGACATGCATTTTTGATATTTAATTTCATTTATACTGAAAAAATCCCAATTTTCACTGCAGCAGAGCAGTGGTTGCCAGACCTAGTCCCTGCACAGTTTGGGGTATTCTCAGTCTTCACCTGCACGATCACGCTCTTAAAGTGATTGATAATTAGCTGATCAGGTGAGTTCAGGGCTGATAGTTCAAAATGTACAGTAGGTCCCAAGAACTGGATTTAAAAATCACCACAAAAAAGTGCCACAAATGGAATAAAACTGCAACAAAATTATGTTTTGTTTTTTTACTTAAAAAACTTAAAAACTTGATCTAAAATCTCTATATTTAAAACAGTCAATAAAATATTAATAGGCTCCTTAATCTTAGTCATGTGCAAAAGTTAGGAAACCCCATTAAATATTTCAGAAATGTTTACTGTTGTTTATATTTATTTCTGTAATAAAAAGTGATTTAATTGCAGGTAAACAACAAAAATGAACCATTGATTTATTCATTAAACAAAACTTCAACAAAATGTGTGTCATCTAACTGAGGAAAAAATAAGAACACCCTACCCCCTAACAGCTAGTGTTGCTGTGAGATGCTTCTGCCAGTCTCTGACATCAATCTGAGGAAAGTTTGCCCCATTCCTCAATGCAGAATTCTTTAAGCTGTGAGATGTTTGAGTAGTTTATTACATGTACAGCCTGTTTCAAGTCACCCCATAGCATCTCAATGGGATTCAGATCAGGGCTTGACTCGGCCACTCCAGGACGCTCCATTTCTTCGTTTTAAGGCGGTACTTGGTGGATTTACTGGTGTGTTTGGGGTCATTGTCCTGTGGCAGGGTCCAGTTCCAATTCAGGTTTAATGTTCTTACAGATGGTCTCGTGTTCCACAAGCACCTTCTGATACACAGTAGAATTCATCATATATTCCATGATGGTAAGATGGCCGTTTGGGGAAGCAAAGCATCCCCAAACCATGACACTCCCACCACCATGATTAGTTGTATTATCTCTCTGTATTGTTCAAATTAAGGTTAAATATCCATATGTAAAAGAATGTTACAAAAACACCCAGGCTTTCATATGGTGTCCTAACCTTTTCACATGACCAAGTGATTGCCTAATAGGAAAACTTTTCAGCTACTCCTATACTTGTGTCTGTGACTGAACTTCAACAGACAAGAAAATATGTAAACTTTTCTTATAGCTTGTGCAAGTTAAATCATTCAAGCACAATGAAGAAAAACTCTCAAGGAGATAAAAATGGACTTCTGACACCTACATCCTTAAAGCCCCTTGTCTCTACCACTCATGTTTCAGAAGATGAGTACAAGTCCTGTGACACTATCAGGCCTTGTTCTCGCTACATGGCCAGTACAAGGTCAGGGCTTTTAATAGACAACCTCAAATTAAATGGAACCCTTATCAACTAATCACTTTCTCATAAGTGAATACTAAAATGTTTAATACTTTAACTTGGTGATTATACACATTTGAACTTGCAATTTTCACGGTCAAGACTTGAGCAAATGTTTTGATCCTATATCGTTCTTACTACACAAATTCGTTTAGCTAGAAAAATGTCAAAAACCTGTTATTTAAAAGCAAAACAAAAACTTTTATGCAAATTAAGAGGACAACTGAGCTAAAAATGACATTGAAAATTGCTGTTTTTATTGTGTATCTGATCAAAATTGAGGTGTAATATTTAATTTGATCAATTTAAATTAAGAAAATCAAGTAGCTAAGTTTCAAAGTTTAACTTTAACTGACATTCAATTAAACATCCCTTAAACATATGTCCACAAAAAGTCAGTCTTTCTCCAACAGCAGTAAAAAAAACAAAAAAAAAAAAAACAACTTGAGTATGAGTGGGAGGTCACACGTAGGTTCTGCAATCACACAGTAAGAAACACAGCTTTGCTGAACAAGCTGATCTTCACAACCATCTTCACACCTCCAAGAACACTGAAAGGAGATTCAGAAAGTGGAGGCAGAAGTGCGAGCAAATGCTGTTTTACTTATTTCCCATGACTTCAGGCATTTACATTGGGGATGTCTTGATCTGGTTCAAAGTGATTGGGATCAGTCTTAATTAAGTGTATCATCAGAAGTTAAAATCAAATGTTTCAACATGGAAAAATCGCTATTGTCTAATAAAAAAAAAATTAAAATTTGAGCTTCACACCACAAGTGGCAACTCAATCAGAAACATACACAAAACACACCTGCCACATGTGCCATTTATGGTTTAAAGCCAGCATTAGCAGTAACCCAACATTCAAAGACAAGCTAAGAAGGACTGGACTATGTCCTAACAGTTAAAAGAATGCGTTATACTTATTCTACTCCCAGATAGTAATGTACCACTTCTAGTTCATGTAGTAGCACTTGCCGTCTGTATTTAATGACTAAAAAGAATGTGCTGAATTTCTTTGGAACACTCACATCAGTGCTGTAATGGGCAAACAAAAAGCTTGATTGTTTCTGTGGCTGGATGTTGTTTTGGACAAAAGCGTCAGTGAAATGGAATGTAAAATGTTACAGAAATATAAAATCATTGTTCAAGAACAACATTTATAAACGGTTATTTAACAAAAGTAGTTTGCTAACATGCGGTATGTTTAGAGAGTAAGTTCTGCACTAGAAACATTAACAATGAAGTAATTTCATAACAAAAAATGTAAGTGACCAGTCACTAAATTTTCAACTTGGCCTAATTTACACTGCAGGTCTTGATGCTCAGCTGTCTATATCCGATTGTTTTTACCCTCTGTTTACACGTGTTTTAAATTGTGACCCATATCCGATTCGCCTGTTTACAGTTGCTATAGCAAAGGGGCATTGTTACACCACACAGTAGCCAAGATGGACGAACGGGAAATATACTTGATGCTAGCTCTGCGATGTCGCAAAAATTGCAAAATAACCGCATGATTTTGAAGCGGAGAC
>JBBIGC010171973.1:1550-15435 GCA_037576955.1 Lepidarchus adonis
GGAATCTTCCAGAGTTGAGATCCTGGAATCTTCCAGAGTTGAGATCCTGGAATCTTCCAGAGTTGAGATCCTGGAATCTTCCAGAGTTGAGATCCTGGAATTTGCGTCATGGACGAGGACCATAAAGATTCTTCACATTTGACCAGCTCGAACTGTTGTGTCATTAATTGGAGATAACCCAGGAGAGATACTAATTAATCTTTATTAGGACGATTATAAAAAGAGCCCGGGAGAACTTGCTGACTTTTATCAGCTTAAGAAAACAAACGGTTATTGCGTTTCTTATCTGTGACTCGCTGATCTACTCAAGGTCTCCTCAGTCATTCTTCAACGTAGGGTCACAAAGACGAGTCTCTCAAACAGCTGGAATCAAAAGTAGGAACTGGTCAGGTGCTGTTATTCAGATATAAATGACTTTTTCTATGTTGAAACTCTTTCTATGTCACTATTGCTTGTTAGTCTTGCAGCTCCAATGCAAAAGTAAAGAAGCAATGAAGGATGTTCCTTTGGAGGAACAGGGAAGGAGGTTAATATTTGCTTCAGTGTTCTGAATGTTGATGATCTTAGCAGATCTACTGACTTTGAGAAAGACCCATTATACTCTGGGATCTGGAGGAAGGTTCGGTCTGTTTATGTCGTTAATGTGAAGACGCACGTTCTTCCGTTCATTTCATGATCGTGGGTGAAGATTAAGGACACACCCGTTATTAAAAACACACCAACATGTGTGAATCTAAAGAATGCAACTTGTGTTTACTCGCCTTGAACCCTACGCCCTCAGTTATTAATCTTAAGGCTTCATCGTTTTTGCTGTTTTTATGATCATATAATCAACTTATATTTGGTAGGCTTTGTTTATTGTTATACTTTAATAATAATTTGAGCCAAACAGTCTTTTTGGCCTGGTAGGCGGTGTCCCAACAGGTTGGAAATTTTGCCTAAATTGTGATTTTCACAACTATTTGGCTGTTATATCTATAAAATTACAAATATTAAATTTTTTGAGTAGAAGAACATTTCAAAACTGCTGCTGATCACTGATCTGGAGGAAGGTCCGGTCTGTTTATGTCGTTAATGTGAAGACGCACGTTCTTCCTTTTCATTTCATGATCATGGGTGAAGATTAAGGACACACCCGTTATTAAAAACACACCAACATGTGTGAATCTAAAGAATGCAGCTCATCAACTCGCCTTGAACCCTACGCCCTCAGTTATTAATCTTAAGGCTTCATCGTTTTCATTATTTTTACATTAGAATGGTAAGCGGTTCTAAAAATTAGGAAATGAAACAACACAGCACAACTCCAAACCGTGGGTCAGGTGTGCAGCCACACCTGCGAGTATAAATGTCCAAGAAAAAAGGGGGAGCTGTAGTTCAGCTTGTTCTACATCCTGGTGTGTGTGTGTGTGTGACAGATTCTGTTGTTGACAGGAAGCTCTGCGAAGCGGCGTCCACAGGACAGTCCACGCTGGAGAGGTGGGACCTCCGTCCGTGGTGAGAGAGGTATGTTTGGTGTTTGTTCTTCTCTGGAAGAGTCATTACCAGAAACAGCTGCACCTCCTGTACGAACGATAGCAATGTCAATGATAGCGATGTTCAAGCAGAACATGTTCTTACACTTTTTGAAAAAGGAAATGGTTAAGATATAGAAGAAAGCGAGTCCAGCCCAAGGTCCTGCTGTGGAAGAAAAAAAACACAAAAGTTCCTGGTTTCTGCAAAATGTGTTAATTACACTATTTATGGATTTCTTTTCTCTTTTCTCTTTCCCCTTTTCCCTTTCCCCTTTTCCCTTTTCCCTTTTCCCTTTTCTCTTTTCCCTTTTCTCTTTTCTCTTTTCTCTTTTCTTTTCTCTTTTCTCTTTTCTCTTTTCTCTTTTCTCTTTTCTCTTTTCTCTTTTCCCTTTTCCCTTTTCCCTTTTCCCTTTTCCCTTTTCTCTTGTCTTTTCTCGTCTCGTCTCGTCTTGTGAAACGTTGTTCATTCCATATTGAAAAAAAAAAGGAAACTAAACCTGCCGACTTATGATCTACCACAACGTTCTCGAAGAAAATGAATAAATAAAGAATATTTCATGAAATGTTAGAATAACCTCAACTGGGCAATAGGAGGCAAGTTCTTTCTCCGTGTGCTTTGTGAGGAAATACTCTCCAGCGCAGAAGTTGTTCAGTTGGAGGTGATACCTCCTTAAACCCTTTCCCCACAAATCCCAACAAAATATAAAGTTTCCCACCAGCCAATGAGCTACAAAATGCACACACACTTTATCAGATAAAACATACAGTCAATGAATAAACAGACAGACAGATTTAATAAAACTTTGAATGCTGGGTGTGGTACACGTCTTTTGTGACATTTTAATTCCCATGTATATGATGGAACAGAAAACATTCCCAACCCAATCTCCGTTTAGGCCCTTTGCAGTACTGTGGGGGTTTTGCTTTGCAAACGTCCAGATCCACATCTTCTCTACTTTCCTCTTCCTTGGGTCAACGGGGAGGGGACCAAAACTTGCACACACACACCCAATAACTTCTCGTTGCTTAGAGAATCAACAAAGTGTGTCATTTCAGCCCAGATGTCCCAACTGGATTCATTTAGTTAAAGTTCTTGCGTGACATTCGGTCGTGGAAGAAACATTTCAGTGGTTTGGACTTAATCATCTGACACGAAGAGGGAAGGCAGATGACTTTTTTTCCCTCCTGGGTAGAACCAAGACTTGAAAGCACATTTAGATCAGGGGTTCTCACCTCAGGGCCTTTATCTAATTTCACCAAGAGCACAGAGCAGTAATGAGCTCATGATGTTTCCAGATCCACAGTGACTGTCGTCCACACGGCCTCGTGTGCAGTGTGTAATATTTCTGCCTGGGTCATCACTTCCGTACCAGTGTCCGGTCTCAGGGAGGTTCTTTAAACCAGCAGAGCGTTTTCCCTTGATGATGGATGGGGCTGAGAGAACGGCCTGCCCCCCGGTGCACAGTGATGTCATTAAATGTAGAGGCTGTATAGGGGACAGGAGTGACCACACCTGCAGTGACTTATGATCAGAAACACAAAAGAACCAGGTCAAAAGGTTAGTTTTGATGTTAATGTGGTTAAACTGCTGCGTGTGTATTTATTACATTACTCTAATCTCATTTAGACCCAGGCCTGCGTAACTGTTTAGCGTCTAAAACGACGCTATCAGGTGCAAAATGGAAGCGGTCAGTGTGAGATGGACGGGGCAGTGTCGAAAGGCCTGCAAGCTTCAAAAAACAGAGAAATTGAGCACAACTAGGCTTCACACAGTGGTGGACTATTTCCAAACCAACGACCTGGATTCTCTAGTTTGGTTAAACCAAGGGCTGAGATATATCCAGGCAGCTGGAACAAAATCTTTCATTTTATGGCCCTAAACTTTCCCCAAATATGTAAATATACTGTATTTCCCCAACGATAGGCCGCAGCTTATACATTTTGCATCTAAAAACATGAAACACATTCGCTAAAAGTGTAATTCAGTGCATAAAAAGACAACATTCCCGAATGATTAGCTGAATTTGTTGTTGAATTTTAGTTTAAATAAACTGTTTATTGCAGATACGAACAGTTCGAAAAGCAACGCAAAGCAAAGACAGATCAGTGACGATGTTCTCTCACGTAAATGGCATCACTACATCCAGCTTCTCAAACTTTTTCAGCCCTTTGCTACATTACATCATCTGGAAAAAAGCTCAGTTTAACAGATATAAATGAATTAAAAATGTATTGTTGGCTGGTAAAGAGGAGTTTTTAATTTGGAGGGTGGGGGCACTGCAGTACAGCGCTGTCAATCATCCGTCTACATGTAAATCCTTCAGTATAAAATTAGCAACACTGAAATGCAAACATTATTAGGCTTAAATTTCTTCAAATCCTACAAAATCAGATCCGTAAACGTCGTCAATTGCGACGGCTGCTGCTTCGTGAAAGCAATGAACTGGAGCTTAAATTCTGGAGTCACTGATGTTATAGAGCTGCAGAAGCTTCCAGGTTAGATGCTTCTACTTCAGATCGATAAATTCAGTGACATTAATGAGCATTTTCTGCTGCTTATAGAATGGGGTCTATAATGTGGGGCGGCCTATCGTTGGGGAAATACAGTTCTGTTATAAGTTCAGCACTTTTGATCAGTTCATCTTTACTTCTCTAGCTGAAGTAGACGTTTTCCTCTAAAATGTCTCCTCCAACAGGCTGTGGAGGTCCTGAAAGCCGAGCGCATCGGTCATGGCTACCACACAATCGAGGATCAAGCACTTTACAAACAGCTGCTCGAACAGGACATGCATTTTGAGGCAAGTTCACTGAACTGAAATGTTTATATGAATCATTCAAAGCAGCAGCTGTCGGACTGAAGGTTTCTTCCCTTAATCATTTCATTTTCCTGTTTATTCTTTATACTTTGGGCCCAGCAACCAATCACAAGTCACAGCAATTCATTGCCCACATAACAGGTCATCTGTCCCATGCCTCCTCTATGAGAAATGGCGTCAGACATGGTTATAAGACTTTTAGATCAGTATTTTCTCTGGTTAATTATGTGGCGTGACTCTTAGCATATACACCTGGATACAAAAGAGTCTTTACAAATGAATGTTTCACTGTATTTACTGTACAGACATTAACTTATGCTTTTTTGAGAAACCACACTTAGAAAAAGATGGGGGTTTTATTGGAGCTGATGTCATACTGCCCTCTGGTGGTGAGCTGGCATATTAGAAATTAGACTAGATGACAGCTGCTGTAGCTATCCCACTGTGCTGCTGACACATTGCGCAATGTGACAGCTAGTGTGTGTGTGTGTGTTTTCAGATATGTCCAGTCTCCAGTAAACTGACAGGAGCTTGTGACCCAGACTTCACCAAGCACCCACTCATCAGGTCAGTGTCTAGCTCATGCTAATTCACATTCAATATACAGGTACAACAAAACAACTCCCATGATATAGGATTAAATAGGACTGATATGGAAATTATATTTGTTAAAGTTATTTTGGTCAATGCCAATAATTAATGCATAATTTTGGTAATAAAACAACATATCGGTCACATACACACACAGTTTTTATGCTACTTTAGAGAAATCTTAATTACAGAGAAATTAAAAAAATAAATTTAATTAATACACATCAAAAAAATTTCACTGCAGCATGTGAATGCAACACTTGGTACTTCTGGACTAACTCACATGTCAGTAACTAATAAAGTAGCAAGTAACTTGCTACTGCAGAACTGACATATAGCTGTAAACTTATTTAACACTTAAGTACAAATGAGTGGTTTTTTTCTAGCTTGGAAGTTGCAATAATCATATTTTTTACTGTATTTATATACTTTACTACTACTATACTTTAACCCCGTGGTGGACCTCTCTCTCGAACCCTCTTCAGGTTCAAGGAGGACAAAGCTAACTACTCTCTAAACACAGATGACCCAACAATCTTCAACTCCACCCTGGACTGTGACTACCAGACTGTGAAGGAGTACATGGGCTTCACTGAGGAGGAGTTCATTAGGCTGGTTAGACACCATTCTCACATGTTGGGTTCTTGGGTTGGTGGGGGTTTCCTTGGTTTCTCCCTTCCTTACCTCCGATTCACTTACTTACTTCCTAACTTACTACCTACAAAAAATAATGTCTGTCAGTGCTGCACCCAAATGAAAAGTTCTGGCTTTAGCAAATATTCTGCCTTTTCCAATTTTCACCCAAAATGTAGGACTCCCCCCCCCTAGATTTTCATGGTACCCTCAACACTGGGAGGGTGAAGTCTAGAATGTGCTTCCTCCATGAAAAACCCCTCATCTATTTCAACTGCGGTTAAAAAACGCGACTGGAGAGTAACATTGACTGGCAATTTAACACAGAGGTTTTACCATCCAACACTGGTGGAGTGAACGTGTCTCTCAGTTCTGCCACTAGAGACCAATTCCTTTTCATTCCTAATTATTATCTTTTATATTTTGGATGAACATAAACTTCTGTTTATAAATTACTGATCAATTGTATTAATATGACAAAGCTAATGATGATAAAGAACATAAAATAAACCTCCTCTATTCATTTTGGGTTGTGGGGGAAGCTGGAGCCGATCCCAGCTGATTATGGGCCAAGACAGGGAAGCCAACCCATCGCAGGGCAACAAAGAGAGAGACAGACAGACAGACACACACACACACACACGAGCATGGCTACCCAACCTGAAGGGAACCGACGTTACTCAAGCTTGGGTTCGGTCACGTCAGCACAAAAACTTTTGATCATTAAAATGTTCATTTAAAAAAAAATACAATAATTTCTAATGTTAATTAAAAGTAGGGCGTACGCTACGTCACTCTGGATCGTTTGCTTTTTCCCTGTACATGGGGATTTGTTTGCGTAGCCATGACAACGTAGCCATGACAACGCTTCGTTCAGTAGCCGAAGCCTCATGGGAAACGTAGGAAAGAAATAGTTATGGGGAGAATTCAAAACAGCAGAATATGAAGGAAAGTTTACTTGTTAGTTTGTTTAAAGAGAAGATCATTATAATCACTCAGCAGCGGCTGTTTCAGCCCAACATTACAATTCCAGTCGGGTTCGGACAGAAAAAAGGGCAGATCAGCACTCGAACACACACACACACCTACAGGCAGTTAAGAGAAGCCAATTCACCGAATCCACAAGCTTTGGGACAGTGGAGGAAACCCATGAAAAATGGGAAGAACTTGCAAATCTACACATCTACATCGTGACCAACCCGGGGATAGAACCCAAGACCTTCTTGCTGTGAGGCGACAGCTCTAACCACTGCGTGACTAAAAAACCTACAAATATTTTAACCTTCTTCCTTCTCTTTCGACTGCTCCATTAGTTGTCACCACAGCGGATCCTCTGTTTCCATTTCTTCCTGTCTTTCCTTTTTCACACCATGTCCTCTCATCCTACATCCATAAACCTTTTCTTTGGCCTTCCTCTTCTCCTCCTTCGCCATTTCTACTTTGTGTCCTACCCACTCTGCTGTCCTTCCTTTCATTCACACTCATGTATTGTATTAAAGGCACTCACTCTGATCCCTTACATTATACATTTTTTAAATATTACATAATAAATCATATTAAAATTCCTTCAACATCAAATCTAAGGTAGAGAATGGGTGGCCATACAAGTCGATGGATTTCATTGGTTTCATTCCATCACCTATACTTGTAGTGCTTTGTTGTGCAAATTGTAAGTTGTGGCTGTAGGGGGCGCCAGTGAGCTTGTGCTGTTTCACTGTGATGGAGGAACGAGCATTTAATGGAGGAGATCTTGGTCGTTGCACTGAAAGAACAGTGATTACAGGTCTCGGGTCTACTGTCCCTTGTGGAAAACATGGATTAATGAGTCTCCACTGATAGATACAGACAAGGAAACACCAGTTTATACAAAAAAGTATACACTTATATATATATATATATATATATTAAAAAAAAAGTTTTTCACAGTAATGCTACTTTTAATCATTTTTGTCTGAAATGTTTTGGCTTCAGTTGCTGTGCATTCCTGTTCACATCCTCAGACTATAGGCCGGGGTCCCGGCCATTAAGGACCCCTGCAAACACTGTTGTGATTAAACCAATGTGTTGTATACATAACTACTTTATTCATCCCCAATATTCCAATTTAACCCTTGTACCAAAATCTTAGATTGTATATTACACTGACCTCTTGGAAAAACAACATTTTTGGCTATTAATTTAGGCTCTTTCATTCATGTCAGTTGGGTGGGGGCCCCTAAGACAGTTTACCCAGGGCCCCTGAAAGCCTTGTGGATCATAATAATAAAACTGCAATTGAGAACATATGTAATTGTTAGCCCCTAATTACAGTAAACATTACTGTAGCCTGTTTCCAGCTGCAAATTACTCATTCCACCAATTTGTGGCCTGATTGTTTAACACGTGTGACTGTTTTGCAGAATCTGAACGCAGCAAAGTCTTGCTTCCTGCCCGAGAAGGAGAAGAAGGACCTCCTGAACCAGCTCTATGAAGCTTACGGCTTGGTGAACAACACCAGCTTCTAGATGGAACTCAGAAACATGCTCAGATTATGGAAGAAAGCTCCATCTTTTAAAGTTTACCATACAGTACTTGAGTAAAACTGTTCATTTTCTTAACAATTTGTAAATCACAGAGTGCGATGAGTGAGTGAGTGAATTCCCAGATAATGGGTTCTCAGTAATCGCTATATGTAACATTGTTATAGTTGTATGCAAATGTTTGAACCCACCAGTCAAATTATGGTTCTGTAAAGTTAACACATCCTCTACAGGGAACACACACACACACACACACACACACACACATATATACACTTGCACATACAGGACATCTGTATGTTCTATATATATATATATATACATACATATATATATATATATATATATACAAACACACATTTATATATATATATATATATATATATATATAAAATATATATACACACACACACACACACACACACACACACACACACACACACACACACACGTGTCCTTCCATGTTATTTACCCTATTAAGTCGCCAACCTCACCCCTCGCCACAACGCGTGTCCAGTTTATGCATTTCTCCATCCATAGCTCGCCAAACTTGGATCCATGTTCGTGTTGAACGTAGCCTAGAATTGTGGTCAGTCATGCTAATTCTATAGTTCTGCTGCTGAATCACAACGGCTGCACTGCATTACCCAGAACTCTGCCAAACCAGTAACAACCAGTACATTCCTGGAAGAGTAAACAACCAGGAGAAAACTGGAGACAGAGTAGGAGAAAACGGGGGGGAGCCTCACTCATCTGCAATGTCGATAGGGAGAGCAGGTGGAGCATGAGGCCACAGGATTGGAGGCTAGCAGACAGAGTAACTGTTCAGAGGCAGAGATTAGCAACACTGGTCAGGTGAGTGAAGATCTCAGACAGGAAATTACCCATAGCATCCAGAAAAGTGTCCTGCAGTGTCTGTAAGCAGCCTGAGTAAGTGGCAACACAAACAGCATCAGGACACTACTACTAAACATAGTAGCAGGCAAGTCAGAGCTAAACACACCAGCTCAGAAAAGTGTAATCCAGTCCAGAATGAAGGGAAAGCAGCAGCATATGTTTATATAGATCAAAATGAGAAAAGTTAATCCAGTAGATGAAATACTGAGAGAACAAACTTTCAAACAAAACAGGGAGCAGCAGGGAGAGCAGTCTGGTAAACAAACGTTGCATTCGCTGAGCAAAAAAAGAAATGTGCATCTATCACTGGAATAATTTAATAAACGCAGCATGAGAATACTGAAATTAGCTTTAATTTAATTGTAAAAATTAATCAAACAAACAGGTTGTCAAAAATATATATAATCACTAATCCGTTATGAGAGCTCACTAACCTCACCTCTTGCCAAGTTTAGGGCCCAGAGCTGTATAAACTAGACTGTGTGATCTGTTGATTCTTGAATTTATATTATTTCACTGGTAAAAAATCGTACAGAAACAGAAACATTTTGTAAAGATATATTAAAGTAAGTATATTTAGAATTTTATGTCTGCGACATAGTTGGGATTAAGGCATGTTTATAACCTTTCGTTTTTATTACACTCCAATTATTTGGGAACTGAGGAGACAAACAGGTGAAATTTTAGCCCATTTTTGCTTTACAAAAGACTTGAGATCATAAAGCTCCATACATATTTAATAGGAGACAGCTCTGGAGCGCTAGCAGGCTAGTCAAACACACTCAGTCTACAAATCCACGTTCTAGTGTGTGTGGAACGAGGCCTGACCATCAACTTGCTGACTCCCCAAGAAAGGACACTGCACTGATGGCAGTAAATGCTTCTCTAAAATCTCAAATTATGCCTCTGTTCCAACAGGACCTTCGAACCCACTGATACAATAAATTTTAATCTAATCTAATCTAATCTAATCTAATCCCCCCTCGTACAATAACAGATGCTGGCTTTTGCATCTTTCACTAAGATCAGTCTCTATGGTTCCTTTCACAAAGTCCATTTTTCCCAAAAGCAAGATAAAGCATAGACTCAAATCTTCTCGTTCATCTGAGATGAGCTCAGACCGGAGAACTCCACAGTGTCCAAGTAGAAAACTGATGATTGGATTTCTTGATACAGTAGTGGACGGTGTTAAAGGGCAGTGGTTTTCCTGAGCCCATGTATCTGTATTTATTACAGTATCATGACCATTTCTTTTGCTGTGCCTTCTTAGAGCTCTACTGACAGATCCTGAGCTCCTTTTGTACTTTGTCATAAAAGTAATGCACTTCGAGCATTTAATTACAGAAAACAGTGTTTTCAGAAGATTCAATTTAATTTTAAATAACACAATTCAGTCTTATCCAGTCAGACTGGTTCTACTTTTTTTTTTTTTTTTTTTTTAATCCCATGTGGTTTCAGGTGATCACCTAATCAGTATCTCACTGGAATGAAATATCTGCCAAACTTACAGAAAAAAAGTTTTTCAGTTTTTTTTTTTTACTCTGTTGCTATTTTTTTCTATGGTTCTCACATTTTAGCAATTAATTTTGCATAAACATATTAAAGTGTGTTCTCTCTAGAGGATGTGTACTTTTAAAAATAGATAAATAGACAAGTAATTTGTTCAGGGACACTTGTATACAACTATATATAATTTGAATATCATTGTGAATATGAATGCCTCCTTTGTGGCATCTCCAGCATTTTTCCATTGAATCAAACCATTATATTTCAGTCTTGTGGAAATAGTATCATTTTCAGGGAATACTGTATGTTGTATTACAGTACAGCTAGTCAACACCAACTAGTAGATAAAGATATTTAGCGATTTCTGGTTCTTAATTCATATTCATAATAACATGTGATGGAAGTATTTCAACAAGACAGGTTATTATAATAACTAACATGAGTATAGAACTGGTAGCACACAAAATGCTGGAGATAAGTGATATTCTTTTTACACCAACTTAGTCTATAGCCAGAATTGTACTAGCATTTATAGATGAAGTTTTGTCTTCATGTCATTTATGTATGTAAACCACTATTATCATGAAAGAATATATACGAACATCCCAACAGCCTGATCTAGATGAAGAAATGTTTCAAATAGGAGAAAACGTGGATAAAGGCTTAAAGGACGCGATTCTCCATGTTGATTGGTCTATGAGTCAAACTGATGATCCAACGGTGACATCTACAGTGCCTAATATCCTAATGTCCTTTTTTCTACACATAAACCTGGACATAATGTAAAATTAAAGGAACCACAGCACATCACAGATTTGAGTGTCTTAAAGCCCAACACTTTTTTTTTTAAAAAAAGGGGCAGATTTGCTATGCTGGAGTATAATCTATAGACCGAATTTGTCCAGCTCTGCACCTGGACGGTGTGTTTGGTGATTCCCCTGCTCTAACACACCATCAGTCATAGTGCAGGGTCTGAATTCAGAGCAATATATGAAGGAAAACTTGCAGTCAGAGTAGCCTGGAGGCTCTAGCCCCAACAGCGGTCAGTTTCTGACCACACAGTTGCCCTTTGCTGGATATTTTCAGATGGTGGAACACTCACAAGCTAGTTGCGATGTTGACGTGTTAAACAGCGATGCCACTGTGCCTCATACACCACACGCACACCACCATGCCATCTTCACTGCTGTGCTGCTCCATCACTCATATCACCCGTTTCTGGACCTGTGGACAATAAATGCATGAGATCGGGCCTTAACAATTCTGGATGTAAATGGAGGTGTGTATGCATCTCCTCTAAAACTGGCTCTTTATAAATTGTAGAACAATTTTACATGTATAAGCTGTAAAAGTAATGGGGATGGGCTCAGGATCTTTTGAAAACACCATTATAACCATGTACATTGCTGCAAAATATCAATATAAATCTTTTTGCATCTTACATTCTTGTTGTGTAGTTATTTCGCCGTGAGAGAAAAAAAACATGCCATTTTAATGACTATTTTAGAACTGGGCTGGAAGATAAATACCCAGCACTCTAAAAAGCATTATGTGGTTTGACATGGTGGTTTTCAGCATAATTGCACGGTTGCTTAGTGCTCCTTCACTACACTCGAGTAGACGGAAATGCCTCGGAAAGTTGCCTCCCGAACCTCCTCTCCACAGAGATCCCACCTACCAACCCCCCCGAAGACTGGGGCTGAGACCAGGGTCCTAATTTGGATCAGAATTTGACAGTTTAACTCCCACAAGATGCTCAGACCCTGGCGAGTTGATACAGAATGGGAACGGAAGGGGGTTATTGGGTCTAAAAGCACAGATCAGACAGAAAAGGGTGTTGCAGACTCATTGCCTTATAATCAAAGACAATGTCAGATCCTGACAATGCGTCTAATTAAACAAAGCTTCTTTTACACTGGAATTCACTTCTAAACACAATAATTTGTACCAACATGGCAACCCAGGTTCAAATAATACACATACATAACGTCTTCCAGTTTTAAACCAATGGGCCAAAATTACTATACGCAACATTAGGGAGGGGGATAATGGCTGACGCCCCTCTATCTTCAAAATTAAATTGAATTTTACCTAAATTTTGTTCCTGTGATCGTTTTTTTTCATTACTTCCTCTCTCTATTCAATCTCAGTGATGGTGGGAGGAATTCCAAGCTACTTTCCCCCAGCCTTTACCCTTGCAACAGTCATCCTTTCAATCCTACTCGTCTATATTGCGTATTTTATCACGTAATCACGTTTTACTAACTTCCATTAAAAACAGAACCGTTCTTATCTCATTCCCATTTATTCTGAGGTACGTACAATATAAAGAGAAAACAAATCGCAGTGTTTTGGTGAGCAAAAAGCTTTAACTCATGTACTATAAATATTGTTAATTATGTAACATACACTTTAAAGCGTATAATGTAGTACAGAAACACAATTCTATTGACCTTAGGGAAAATTAGGAAATAAATAAATCTTTCCTACAATCCTTTTTGCTTCAGCTATACATGTTACTGTTCAAAAACAAAAACAAACAGAAAAAACAATGTATCAAATATCTTGTACTGCATTGTAGTTCCGATCCCGTGGTTTCATGTTTTCCCATAAATCCTGTTTAGGATAAACAGCTGTAGAGTTTTAGATGAAAAGGTATCAAAAAGAGGAGTCTGTGGTAGTGCTCGACCAATCCATTCCGTCTAGTGGCATCTCCAGAGAAGAGTCTCAGAGTCTAGAGCGCTGACCGCTGACCGCTGCCCAGGAGGCCGTCTGAGAAGAGCTAGTGATGAAAGAGCAGGTGGAACTCTCCTTTCCCCCTCACTTTCTACAGTTCATCTTAAGATGCTCCCTCTTTGCTCTGCTCCTGCTCCTGGCTCCCCGATGCCTGAGCTTCAGGGGCCGGAGCCCCAGCAGCATCCGCCTCTGAAACAGAACAGCGTTAGTTCTTCTGTTCACTTTCGAGTGAAACACTGAAGGCAACGAGCATGACACCAAAATCTACTGGATGTGAATAAATAATTTTAAGAAACACTTAAAATACAAATACAGGGTTAAAACTTACGTTGTACACAACATACAGAAACCCCCACCCCTTAAAAAACAGTTTACAGTGTAAATTTGAAAGTGAAAGTAGATAGAATAAAATGCTCCAAAAAGGCATAACAGAGCCTGAGGTGGGTGAGTGTCTCCCTCTGGTGGACTGACAGAGTAATGGCTCCAGGGAATTACACACGTAGGTGTTTAAGTTAGTTTCGACTCATGTTACACTCTGAGGAACAAAACCCTGACGTAAGTAAAGCTTAAGTAATAAAATGTTTATTCTACAACAAGACTTAAAGGGAACCCCGACTACTATGACAAGTTTGAGCTAAAATATGTACTGTGCTTTCAATAATATATAGGCGGT
>JBBIGC010172014.1:0-15429 GCA_037576955.1 Lepidarchus adonis
GTGTGTGTGTGTGTGTGTGTGTGTGTGTGTGTGTGTGTGTGTGTGTGTGTGTGTGTGTGTGTATGTATGTATGTATGTATGTGCTCACACATGCATTTGTAAGTGTGTTCAAAAGAGACACTTTACATTTATTTCACCTCTTCTTAAATGAGTTATCCTTCACAAATATCTCAATATATCTATTTATCTATCTCTAGATTTTGGATTTATCTGTCTGTCTGTCTGTCTGTCTGTCTGTCTGTCTCTATAATATATATATATATATACATACTAAAAAAACATTCTCTCTCTCTCTCTCTCTCTCTGTATATATATATATATAATATATACATACAGAGAGAGGGGGGGTGGGAGGGAGGGAGGATGGGAGGGGAAAACTATTTATTTTAGGCAAAAAAAAATATTTTAATATTTCATAGTAGAGATCATTTTTTGACATTTAACAAAATCATTTTCTTAAGCTTTTAATAAAAGCCAGACAAAAGCAGACCATTTTTTTTTTTTTTTGAAAAATGAATAAGCAAATCCAATTTAAAATAATGAAACGTTGCATATGAGACGTATGTGAAACAGGGCAGGACAGAGATTACTCCATTAGTAAAGCCAGTCAGAGCCAGCAGTGCTTTCAGCCATGAAGTTAATGGAGCCAATAATAGAATTCCTTCAGTCTACCTTTAGTAAATGTTAAAATGTAAAAACAAACTTTAAGGCAAGCTGTCCCCTGAGATATTTGCAGTTTGCAGGTATTGTTTGTCTCACTTGGAAACAGTTACCAAGGTGAATGAGGCTTGACTGCTGATCAGGTCTCAAACCATTGCATGTAAACGAGAGACAGATTATCATCAAGGAAAAATCTAATTGGTTCACCCGTTTGTTCCACATTAAACCACGCCAGTCGGAAGCAGTGCTGCAGAAATGCTGGACCATGGAGGGAGCGTGACTGTTTCGGATGATGTGGGTATCGTTAAGCACTCTAGTGCTTTGCAGTCCAGTGTAAATATGGCACCGCTTTCTCCTTAAGAGCCTGTGGCTGCAGGACAGAGAGGTGGCCATTATTTCAGTCTGTAGCATGCATTCTTTTCCAGCATTTCACATTTTTGAGAAGCTTCTTTAAAAGGAGGTGGAGAGTGATGGAGCTGGGGTGGCTGTAATGGGCTGTCCGTGCTTCCCTCCTGTTCATTAATCAAGCAGAATTGTCTCTCCTGCAGCTCCAGAGGGGAATATTCTGGACACTCCAATGGCGTTTGCTTTGATATATCACAGCTACTTTTCAAAAACACTTGGCAACTTGCTTTCCTTTCCCTGGTGTGATTATATTTTTATACATAATGTTGAAGATAAAGTGTTCTTCTGTAGTTCATAAAAATGACAGACAAGAGATCTCGGTCTTAAACATGACATTTGCCACAGTGTTACTCTTATCCTGAGGAATTTAGAATTATTCATTGATTTATTAGTTGTGTCATGTTGCAAGTTTATAAAAAATATGTGTTGTCATCTAGAAGCTAATACCCAGCAGTCCTATTTGCGAGCATATTTATGTTGGATACCAGTTTATCATCCAATTTTTTCCTCTGTGTGATCCAAATTTCTTGTGATTCTTTTACACCTGCTCAAGAATTTCCATATTTCCTCTCCAGTAAGTCCAACCATTCAGTAAAATCCAGAGAAAAATGGGGCTTTAACTCTTCACAAAGGTTTTTAATATCTTTTTTAGGATTTTTTCCACATTATACTTCCCAACTGTATGCACCATGTACAGTAGCTTTAGTCATAATATCACTATTTAAATTGTAACCTTTAACAAAAAAAAATATTTTCTGTATTCCTTACATATTGACACTTTAGCTATAAACACTATATCCTAAAACTATAATATAGTTTTATAAAGCATATATAACATAATCTTTAACATAATTTTTTTTCATTAAAAAAAACTAATATGTCTAAATCCAGCAGCAGTTGTAAAGATCATTAAATGTTTATGCAATTAAACTGGGCTGTTTTTGGCACCATGGTGACACAATAGTACAGGTGACAATGGTAAAATAAAAAAAATAAAAGCTATAATATGCAGCATAAACATAGAATATATTGTGGTTGTGTGTAATTGCAAAAGTAGTCATGGCATAATCATTGTCTTTGCAAGTTCCAAATTAGATTATCTGGGTTCTCATCAACCATACAAATAATTTTAGAGCAATGTGTCCCAAAGAATAGGTTACGCCCCCTGTATGGTCATGAAAGTACTGCAGTTGGGCCATGAAATCAGCAGTTCCCAAACTGGCTCCTGGAGGCCCACACCCCTGTACATGTTTGCATTTTCCTGTGTTAACATAACAGATTGAGCTTAACGAGGAGTCGGTAATGAGCCGATTAATTACCGTATTTCCCCAACAATAGGCCTCCCCACATTTTAGGCTGCCACAATCTATAAGCTGCAGAAAATGCTAATTTATGTTTAAAACTCTAAGATAAGCCACCCCCATGTTATTAGCTACAACGTTACTGAATTTACAGATCTGAAGTAAAAACATCTAACTCGACCCCAGGAAGCCTTTGCAGCTCTACTCTGGTAGTGACATTATACCGTAGTTGAAAGTAAAAACAATTAAATTGAGAGTTTTCTAAGAAATATGGTATACTGCAATAAAAAAACAGGCTTATCATTATAAATGTTTTCAATAACACATTTTTACAATTACAAAAGTAAGCGACTGTAGCCATTATGTGCTATTCTTTAATTACACTTTCCCCCAACATATCTTGCTGGATGAGAAAGCGTTAAAAGGGACTGGAAGCTTTAATATGGCAAAAGAAAAGCTGTTAATGGAGAATTATTTGAAATTAGAATAGATGCAAATACTTTGTCTTAGACTCATGTGTTGATCAGAGTTTTGATTAAAGGTTTGGGTCAGTGGCAAAAAAAAATTCCAGACTTAAAAATGGGCTCCAGCATTCTTAAGTTTGGAAATGGCTGCTGTATAAATTTTTCTTAAAGGTGCAAAATGCATTTATTTAAGCATTTATCTGATGTCATACAAATTGTGTTTGTATGACAACAGATAAAAAAACAGAAGTGGTTTTACAGGTGTATTTTCAAACCTATGCTCTGGACTCTGGAAAGTCACATGCTGATTTACCTTGTTTGGAGTGCTAATAAATATTTTAATGAGCTCTACTGTAATTGGCTGTAATACCATATGACCCTGCAATAAAAGATGTTTACAGAGGAAGAGTAAGAAACTCACACTGAGGAACAGTGGATCCCAGACAGATTGGAATGGAATGTCTCGCAGTTAGTTTTGTCATTTAGTTTAATCTGTACATTAATAATGTACAAACCATACTTCAGGAGAAGTTGTCATTTTTGTTTTCACAATATTATGAACAGTAGATGTTGAATTAGACCTAATGTCCTTGCATTCGTGTGTTGAGAAATGTTTCTTTTGACCCGACTAACAATTCTCCACAACCCATGGATGCCACTGGATGATATGGATGTATCCAGTTATAATTCATCCCCTGCTATCAATTAGTCTGTTTAATGCTGAATCTTCCAAACTGGGGTTACTTGAATATTCCCAACTTTTGTTGAGTGTGTTGCATCCATCATATTCTAATTCTGTTTAATTGTTACAACTTTAGTGTATTTAAAAATAATTCTTGTATTTTTATAGCATGAACCACAACATGGTTATAATCATTTGAAACGTTAAAAAGAAAACTTGAAAACTGTAATTTAAAACAGAAAGGATTTTTTTATTTTCTGGGAGTCGTTTGCCTGTGTAACTCACCTGAATATAGAGGTCTGTTGGGAATAATTTCACTTACACTGTTAGCATTGGAGCCCAGCTTAAAACAAACCTTTCATGAGGTTCTTTTTGAATATAATTACAATATTACCATAGACATGTAATACAATATTGTAATTTGTATATTGGCTCGGGAAAGTAAATGTATTCTAACCAAGGCTGGGTATAAAAGTTCCCAATTACAGCAGGAAATTATTCTCATAAACTCAAACAAGACTTCTATGGTAAATGATTTATACAGACCCGTGAATGCATACCAAGACATATCTGGAATTAGGTATATACCACATAAAAGGAGGCCTCTTACTTGCGTTATTTTAATTAAAGCACACCCTTAGGCTCTGCTGTCTGCAGTGTCAGAGTGGGCTCTTACACACACACACACACACACACACACACACACACGCTCCTCTCTTACACAGACACACAGGCCGCTCGCACACATGCACTGACAGCTTGGCAGACGCGAACAGCACAAAATATTTACAAGAGGAAATTGCTGCGACTTGCACTGTAAGAGCTAAAGCCCTGTGTGGTCTGCATCCATTATGCTGCTATGCCAAGACAACTGATCCTGAATCAGGGGCGCCCAGTTACTCCGGGGGGCCTTGGAGCCAATTAGACGCCAGAGAGCTGATCAGGAGCGATGCTGGGAGTAAAGGCAATTCATCTGCAGCTTGGTTTATGTCCACCATGTGCACAGGGGATGGGAGAGGGAACAGAGAGACAACACATAACACATCAGCGCAGAGCCAGAAGTGTGAAGTCATGAGCACACATTTAGCACGTTTTAGCTCATATGTGACAGATAAACTGCAGAGGGACTAGAGAATGACAGAGTACTGCCTGTGTTCTTACTCTGACTACAATAACAGCCAAACAACGTAAAAGCAAGACCCATGCTGGGATGTAATGAGTTGTTTTTTCACAGTTTTTGAGGCCTTGAACATCTGTTGGCATAATTAATTAAACAGTTGGACATAAGAAAGAATGTGCCCTGAATAAGACATCTGATTGTTTCATAGCTTTGCAAATCAAAGACAGAAGCAAAGAAACACATTGTTGAAAATATTACTTTATTATTGCCTATTGTAATAAAATATCAATTGTACCATCACAATGTCAAAGACTTTGCATAACCTATGGTTCCCACAAAGCTATGTTACTTCTGAACATGACTAAAGGACCATTGCAAAGCTGGAACCTTTAGTGGGACAAGTGTTCAAATTTAGAAAGAGGCACATGGACCAAGATGTTAGAACACCAACAGGGCAGCAAGCAATATTTACAGAGAATATTAAATGGTGTCTTATAACTACCCTTATCATCCCTTATGATTACACCAAAAGTTTGGTGTTTGTCAAATTGTGCAATAACAAGATGTGTTATTGTATTTATTTGAAGATTAATTATTTGCTCTTACTCACACTAGTAAAGACCTCAATTAAGAACAGTTGGTGTTTACATAGATTGTTTTTTCTTTAGTTTGAAAGACAGCAAGGACATCTTCAGGTCTAACAGTCAGAAGAAGTTCCTTCCACCTGGGTACCAAAATTAGAAGATTCACTGGTGACTTGGTGGTTGTGGGCTGAACTTCTATTGGCCAATGGCTTCTTCATTCAAAGAGGAAGGGTGACACAAAAACATTACAAAACTTTGGGCATCAGCAGCAACCCATTCAGCTTATGGCTGCCACTAGATGAGCATTTTTAACTTGAAATATTATTAATTGTTTAAATTCCTCTTGAAAAGCAAAAAAACACTTCATGCCATGGCCCATTTTGAGGAATAGGGAGATCCTTGAGCACCTAAAGCCTAAATCTCTGTACATGCATGTTCAGTTGTCAGTTGTTTTTTAAGAGTGGTTAATTTTTAGCATAATATGTTACATATGAGATATGAGTATGATAAAACTAAATCATGCTGCCATGAATACACATTAATGCAGCATTTGTCTGCCAATCACAGTGCACAGTTTTCCTCTAATTAATTCATTTAACATAGTAGAATAAGAAACAAATACAAATATTGCACAGGACATTTCCATAATATTACTGTATAATTCAATTATAATAGGGAGCCAATTATGTAGTGGCATCAGCCATTGTTCACAGTGTGGTGGGCACAGGAAGAGACTGAACAGGCTGCTCTGTTATACTATGCCCTCTGGACCCAGAGGGGGCTGAGACTGACAGGGCAACGGTGGCTAAGCTGTCATCCCTGTTGGACAACATCTTCCACCCAATGCAGGAGACTCATGCAGCACTGAGCAGCTCCTTCAGTGAGTGGCTGCTTCACCTACAGTACGGTGTGGGCAGGAGAAATTCATAAGGTCTTTCCTTCCAGCTGCTATCCGACTGTACAACCAAAACCACACACACACACACCCATCCAAACACCACGAGCTGCCGAGGAGCAATCCTACTTATGTGAAATATGCTCTGTGTGCAATTGTTCTGTGCAATATCGTATCTTATCTTATCCTAAACAGTGCAAAGCATGTTCTTTATAAACAATGTTTATATATCTACACTGAAAAACAATCTACAACATTAACAAATACAGTGGAAAGAAAAAGTATGTGGAACTTTTGGTCATCCAAGTCAAGGGTATTGACCAACATAATCTCCCTAAATATATATTAATAACACCCAAAAAACCTCATCTTTATTATGAACAACCATAAACAAATTATATTGCTAGTGGGAAAAGTATGTGACCCCACGAGTTCATTTCCTCAAAAACGCTAATTGGAGTCAGGTATTAACATATGGATTAGCACTGGACGCATGTTTAAAAATTGCGTTTGGAGGTTTGGACCAGAGTTATACTTTGACTGATTAAATACACTCAAGGTTTTTGAGATTGCACCACACAAGAAAAATACACTTATGTGAGACATACCTCACCAAACAGAACTTTCATAACTTTCATAAAGCTTGAAAGGGTTTCAAAGTGACTTTAGAAATTTACCAGTCCACAAATAGAGACACTTTGGGACTGTGGCTATTCTACCAAGAAGTGTGCACCCAGTCAAATTGACCCCAAGAGCACAATGGATACTCATCAATGAGGTAAAGGAACAACGCTTAGTGAAAGTCAAAGATTTGAAGGCATCATTGGAATTGACCAGCATCTGTGTTTATGAGTCTACAGTAAGTAAAACATTGAACAACAAGGTGTATATGGCAGGACACCATGAAGGAAGCTCCTGCTTACTATAAAAAACATGACGACATGTATTTTTGGGAAGAACTCCCAGCAGTACATCTGGTGTAAATTCCACCCAATAAGTATGGCAAAGAAAACACCATGATTTGGTTCTACTTTGCTGCATCAAGGCCTGTTGAACTTCCTATCATTGAAGAGAAAATGAATTTTCAAGTGTATCAAACAATTCTTCAGGATAAAGTGAGAATGTCTGTACATCAGCTGAAACTCTGTAGAAGTTGGGTGATGCAACAGGACAATGACCCAAAACACCAGAGCAATGGTTCAACAACAGAATGGCTTCATAAGAACAAAATCCACCTTTTAGAGTCCAGACCTCAACCCAATAAAGATCAGTTATTGTGTCGTTATTTTATTCTCGTATATATCAATACCCTTGACTTGGATAAAGTTCAGTTCACATTTTATGACAAATTAATGCAGAAAACCTTGAAAGTTCACACTACTTTTTCTTGCCACTGTATATTAGTTGCTGTTGATGACCTGCTGATCACTAATATTTAACCTTAAATACTGGAGTATAGAAATGAAATCTAAAATAAAAACTGGAAATTTTGTCATTAACAGTTTAGCTCTTTAAATCTGGTTCGGTCTAATTATTTTTCATATTCTCCAGGTCCTAATATCTGTCCGACCATGTTCAGTCCCAGCTGCTACAGGCCAAAAAATTTATGGCCCAAGGATTTACCACACACCAGAAATGAAACAAGTACTTACTTAAAACCTAAAGCCTTAAACCACTTTTTTCTCAGCCTTCCCTATTAAACAAACACCCCAGAGAGCTCAACACCTTTTATATCTGCACTCTTGTGCTCTGAGTGATGGCTGGGGAAAGGGTGGTAAAGGTTCAGAGACCATAGACGCCTGCCAATTTTCTTTTTCTTCTTACTTCTTCTCTACAAGGGGTCTCCCAAACAGCTTAGCATGGGCCCAATACTGTGATGGAGAGACTGAATGGACGTGGTGTGTGCAGAGTTTTTTTACACCCACAGCACATATGCTAACTCACACACACACACGCTCACACACACTCACAAACCTCATGGCCCGCTGAGCTCAGTCTGGCAATATGGAACACATTAAAGCAGGACAACCTTATAACTGCCCACCTTCTATGCAAGGGCTCTCTTCTGAAAGTGCATGTGGTAATTTAAGGAGAATGGTCCATAAAAATTTCTCAATGGTACAGTATTCGCATGGTAAACATCCATAATCAAAAAGAACTGCTAAGTGCAAAAAAAGACAAAAACAATGCAGAAGCTGAATATTTAATCTTTACTTCTGTCATTCTGCTAACAAAAATTTATATCTCTGAAATAGGAGAAGAACAAAATGTTCTAAACTTCAGCATTTGTTAATCCAAAAGTTTTATTCCAAAATAATTCCAGGCAAAATCTACTGGTCCATTCATCATAAAATGTTAAGACAGTATAATATATAGCTGCTAAGCTCTTCATTCATTTTATATTTGATGGAAGAGCAGTTTCACAGTTTCTGAGACACGCTGAGACACGCTGGAGAAATTGGAGCACCATTATTATATCTGGTATTGTTGTGACATTTGTTGTGGGTTTTTGTCTTGGCAGTCTACAGGTATTATTGAGATTTGTCTTTCCAGGACAAAGCTGTCTGGCAGTTAACTGTCAAAACATCTCTAAACTGTCCTATTTTCCATTTTTAGATAGCGACCTGAAATAAAGCCAGTTCAGAAAGAAAAAGTCCAAGCATTCCACTTTGTCCACTCGCTGAAACCATCTATCTGTTTCCTGGAGGAGCAGAATGTTAATATCTGCAAGATTGAATTCCTTGCTTTTGATTAAGTGTGTCTTAAAATAGTGCAGGCAAAGGGTTTTAATTCATTTTTCCACACCTTGACTACACAGAACTTTCCAGAGAATTATGTAAGGACAGCATCAGGCCAGAGCAATGGCTGCCACCCAACACTGTGCCCTCTTATGGATGAATCCTGCGATTACATGTGATCTGTAATTCCTCCAGCCATCCACTGGCTATTTGGGCATTTCCTTCTTTCCCAGCAACTCTCACTCTAAAGGATGTATGTTTTGTTCTCATTTAAAAGGAAATCAGCAATTATACAGAAAGTGAATGAGTCACTAAAAGACATTTGGTCGCAACATCTTTGCAAAAGTCCAAGACTGAATAAGCAGTTATTTAGTGTCAAGTGCTGTGATCAAGCCTGTTTACACTCACATAAACACTGAGAGTTCACTGACCAGTTGGCCAATGAGGCTGCTGTAAACATACACATGCAGAGAGATTGTATTATTAGTGACTACAGGTTATTCTGGCAGCAAATGAGCCTTTACACAATTATGCATGTGTTTATGGTCTTATCCAACAACACTGTCTTGGTCAGACTCCATTCCTCAAAAAATAAGGCACATCTCTCATTAGTGTACAGTTATTACTGCACCCACAAACTGTACATGAATGTGAACTGTTGGGTCTCATCGCCATAGGGATGAGACTAGGTGGAGGACGAAGTTTCACAAGCTTATCTTCAAGTGCTTAAAGCTCATCATTAGTATTACATAATAAGCATGAAAAGTTACTTCTGACAAACTTGGAGCATTTCCATTGTCTCTCAGGCAAAGTCATTGTATTGTTTGTACTAGACTAGACTATCAGTCTGTTTTATCAGAACTACTTGTGGGACAACACTTTTTCTGTTCAATTTAGGGCATTATTTGCCTCACTACTGCCAATAAACAGATCAGTTTCCGCAAGTTTTTGGGGAAATCTGTGACCTTTCAGAACTAGCGCGGAGTCCAGCTCTAAGATTTGCACAAAAAGGAAATATAATCTATTTAAACAAGTGAGAGAACTAAGAGTGGCTATTTGTTATTGTGAACACACAACGTGCACCACAATGTGACTTTTGCATTTAACCCATCCACATCTGGAGCAGTAGGCAGCTATCAACACCATCTGAGGATCCTGGTACCTGGGCCTGGACTTAAACCTTGGGCAAGGTCCTAACCACTAGAGCAACTCTTCCCACATTTCTACAAATATAAGTTTATTGATCTTACAAAGCTGAACATTTGTTACATTTATTTTGTTTGTGTCACAAATAACTTTTTAGAACAAGAAGGTGCACAGTATAGACAGGACTAGACATGCGTCAAACAAAGTTGCGTTCTGAAGAAATTTTCCATTTCAATTAAAAAAACATGTGTATCCACCAATAAAGGTTTCATGCTTCTTGTATATAGTGATATAAACCATAATAGCAAACAGCAATATTCAGTTAATATATGACATTATATGCTGATCTGTTTTACTAGGTGAACATGCACAAATACTGATGGAGAGTTTATGAATGTACTGCTGGGAAGACATTTGCTTTGATATCCAATACATTTTTATATGAACTAGTTCATCTACAAGGCTACTGTTGTTTACACACTCTAAGAAGTCAATCGGGGGAAATTATTTGCATAAATGCATTGCTAATTATTGTGGTTTAGGTCACACTTTGGTATTTTTAAAGCAACATTTTGGATGCAGTGTGCATATGGAGTTACTTTTTAACACTACAATGTGTGTTGTTACACTGTAAGTGTGATAAGTAGATGTTAATTAGCTGTGTGAAGTGTGGCATTCTGGTGTGTTTATCATTACAGTTGTCTATTGTCTGGGATTTGAGGAATGCAGCTACTCTGGGTGATTTTGTAGCTTTAATTTGTGCAAATATTCACAGACTGATTATTTTGGGTCTGATTTTTTTTTCACCCAGTCAGTACCAGAGCTACATAAACATAGGCGGCCCAGAGTCTGGACAGGCCGTCTGTCTGGCTGTGACAGAGCATGAGAGGATGGCCTCTGTGGGCCAGAGGATTGGCTGGAGCCTGGCACATTGTGGGCAGACGGTGGAACTGCTTTGGGCTGCCAGCAGTTTTCACTCTCCTTCAAGTAAGCTTGCCACACCATACACTACCTAAATTACACACTCATAGCCTCCTATTAAACACACACACTTTATTAACTAGCTGTTTCTGAGTCTTGAGAGGGTCTGTATATAATGTGATCTCCATAAGAGGTGGTAGTTTCTTAGACTATTGCCTAATAGTGATAAATTCAATTTGCAGTCATGCTGTTGGTGCCAAAGTTCTTTATCACTCTGTCTTAGACAATAGTCTAAGAAACTGAAACTTCTTATGGAGATCACACTAAATGTAACATTTGCACAACCCCTGACTCATAAAGACTTTTTATTACTTACTGTAAATCAATAGAGAATAATGGGTGGGGTTGCAGGTTCTGTCCGTGTGGGTGGGCTGCATACCGCACCATTCAACTCATCATTTGCAGTGTTTCCAGTTGCCTCCACACAGACATGAAGATTCAATACACAAATAATCAAAGCTGAAGCTAAGCATCCCCCACCGTTTCCAACTAAATAAGAACACTGTTTCTTCTTCATTCTCAGCTTATACATACAAAGGCCAAACTGCAGAACAACTTGCAGTGGTAGGTCTTCAATCAAAGCTCCTGTCACTCATAATCCTTATTTGCACCTCACTCTTAAATACGATTGTCTGCTGAAATATGACCTGTAACTGAATACAATGTTTGTGCAATTGTGCTTGTTGTAATGTGTTTACAGTACATTTCCGGAGACTTAGTCACATATTACTACACTTCAGAGAAAAATATCCTGATTTTTATTTATTTATTTTTTAAACATAAGGACTATTTTGTCTATTATGGTAGAAATGTATAAGCAGATCATTTTGGAAACACTTTCTCTTGCAGTCTCCTTAGTTCTAATCACCATATAACTGTCAGATACAAACTACAATGTAACAAGATGGTAAGTACTTAAGAAGTTTAATTTAATTACACTGAAATGTCAAACAGTTTGTAAATATTAATTCGAGTAAGTGTGAAATGCAAACTCTAAAGTACTAGGTAATTATTTTGGCAACAATGTGTTTAGTACCTAGAAAAAGTCATTTTTACACTGAAACATTTAACAGTTTCTAAATAGTAAGTAGGTGATTAGTGCATGTAGTTCTTTCTCCAGTTAGCTGGAGTTGTTTTGGGTAAGATGATGGAATGTAATTGGGGTGGTGTGATTAAATTTTTAAAGAAAAATTAAAGTTTAAAATGAAAGTAGTAAATATGGCTTTAAAAACATTTGAAGTAACAGGGTGGAAATGACAAATGTTCAAGCTAAAACATGGTAAAATTACATGTTTAACCAGGAAATCAAGTTTTTTAACATAAAAAACTTTATCAACACAAAGACAGAAGAGTATGCTTGCATTTATTGCAACTGATGACATATTGTTGCATCTTAAACCTTCTACTTTCTACTTTCTGCCAGGGAAAATTAACACTATATTCTAATCCTAAGGCTTCCAGAACATAAAGAACTTAGTTTAAAGTGTTATACATTGTTTAAAAGTGACTAAGTGGTTAAATATATGCCTGAAAAGTTTGATTATAATTACCTGGGTAGGTAATCTAGATTGTTGCCTTCATATAAACAGTAGTTGTACTTTGTCTTTGAGCAATGATTAAGATGATGGTTATTTGATTTGGTGTTAACTTCAGTTGGGTTTGTGCAAAATTACTTAACTATAGCGCATCATGTGGAGGCCTAGTGGTTAGGACTTTGCCCCTGAGATCATAAGGTCACAGGTTCAAGTCACAGCACGGGCACCACTGAGGTTCCGTCCCCACTTCACTGCTCCCCGGGCGCTGTTGATAACTGCCCGCTGCTCCACGTGTGCACGTGTGATGGGTTAAAGGCAGAGGACAAATGCAGGTGCACTGTGTGCAGTGGTGTGTTCACAATGACCGGAAATCACTTTCACTAATTCACTAATATGCTGTAGTAAGCCTTAAAGTCAAGCAAACTGTGACTGTTCAATAGTAAGAACTTTACTCAAGGTGTTGAAGATATCTGGCTGTAGAACCTGGTAAAGGTAACAAATATTAAATTTAATATGAATTGAATATTTATCTTAATAGAAATGTTTTAATTTTTGAAATTAATGTTTAAAATTTTACACATATAAGAGGTGTGGGATAAACATAATAAAAATGTTTTGGGGGATTGTTCAAAAGTAGAATGGTTTCTTCATGAGGTAAATTTATTTTTTCTTCCAAGAAATCCCAAAAAACAATCCAAATATAAATTTGAAAATGCTCAAATTTTTTTAAATTACACTTTATTTTCTTAATAGTATTCCAATCCTGATAAATTCGAATGATGTTTCTATGACACATCATCATGTATCAATTTACCAAATCCACCCCAAAATTTGACCTTTCATAATTTGGGGAAATAGCAAATTATACCTAATGTCACAAAATTACTCCTGAAGCTGCCTGGAAAGTCAATTACCTTGCTTCACAGTGCAGCCCTTTGACCTCATACTGACAACAATATGTAGCTTTTTAAAGTTCAAGAATAATTAAATTTTAATGTAAATAATCCAGTTACTTTTCTACTTAAATGTTGATTTTCCTATGTAGTTGAGGTTGGTATCACATAGTCACATAATACTTAGAACCTGTAAGATGCATCAGTTCAAATAATTGAGGCTTTCTAGAGACTCACCATGTTGTTACCCATAATAAATAACTGAATTACACTTTCTTGGCAAGTACCATCTTTTTATACTCATCATTCTGGAGGTTGTACTTCAACATTATGTGTTCATTACCTTGAAGGGGACAGTAAAATACAAAAAGTTACCACAATTGTGGGGATTAACTCATGCAGTAATATAAATAGAGAATTTTTTTTAAATAATTAAAAAAAATAACTTTTTTAAAATTAATGATATCTACATTAAAGGGCAGGAATAAATGCCTTAAAAATCAAATATAGTGTATAATGTGAAAATATCAGTTATGTTGTAAGTTTTTGCATTGTAATTTATTTATTTATTTATTGTTTTAAAAATCGCTAAGGGAATTTCTGGTGAGCGTACTATAGTGATGCTAAAAAGTTTGTGAACCCTTTTATGTATCATCAGATTTTCATGTCCTGAAATAAGATAAAAATAACCCAAAACAAAAACAAAATATTATACTTTGTCATTATTTGATTGAGGAAAATTGTCCACTATTATATTATATAAATATTTGCATTTATATTTGTGTCTAAAATATGCAAACAAAGCATTAATTTTATTCTAATTTAATCATTCTTTGGTAGAATGACTTGTGTGTTTAGGGTTACTGTCCTGCTGTATGTCCCACTTTCTTTTGAAATTAATGGATGGAAAACTCACTGAAATATTTCATAATTTATTTTTCCATCAATGATGTCAGGCTGACAGCCCAAATGCAGCAAAAACATTAAAAATCCTTATACTACCACCACTATGTTTAACAGATTGGATTATATTCTTTTGCTGGAATGCAGTGCTCGGTCCGGAATGTCCTTTTTGGAGAGCAGTGACTTTCTGTTTGGAAACGTGCTGTGCACACCATTGTTGTTTAGTGAACTCCTTATGGTGCAGTCATGAGCATTAACATAAGCCAAGGTTTGTTATTGACCTCATAAACTATTGTAATAATTGCCCTTGGAGTGATCATTGTTGGTGAATAACTCCTGGAAGAGGAAGCAATAGTTATATTTCCTAGTTTTATACCTTATACAGCCTGATGAGCATCAGCAATAAATATTTGTAATAAATCTCCTGTGTTTGTACCACAATAACACAAACATGTTTTTAGATCTTGTAGATCCCTGTTATTTGATTTTATTAAATAAAACTGGGTACTCATTGCTTGTCTGATTGTTATTCCATTCATATATTTAATTAAACATTTGCCACACACTTATATGATTTTGTGCAAAACTTGGGTGATGTTTAATTTCAGGCAGAAATTTTAAATGATTTGCATAATTTCAGACCAGCTATATTGTTGGTTACAGCTGCTATTCTCCTATCCAGTATCCTTTTAATGAAAAATATATACTTTCAAATTTCTAATCATACAGTTATTTACAGTGAAAGTCTTTTTTTTTAGGTTATTCTAGTCGATTTTAGTGATTTGGAGTGCTTTCACCATTGCAGAGGTCTGTTTAATGTATTTCTGCATGAATAATTAGGTAAAAATAACAATTTGAGAGAATGTGACAAGGTTTTGAAAAAGGCATTGGGTTTTGACACATATTTGTGCTGTTTTGGGATCTGAGTTGTGGAAAACTGAGTCTCCATACATGAAACACGAGTAGGCAAGTGGAAGAAACCTGTGAATGTACTCAGAAGGAAGAAGCGAAGGGTCTATAACAAAATGCAGGCTTGTCATGCATGACATCTATCACACACACACACACACACACACACACACACACACACACACACACACACACACACACACACACACACAC
>JBBIGC010172090.1:0-12265 GCA_037576955.1 Lepidarchus adonis
GTTTTCAGAACACAGGTTTCAGAATCACAGCACTGCATCTAGTGATCGCAACACAGCAAGTTCAGTTCAGTTTTCAGTGCAGGCAGTTTTAGGATTATGTCTTATTGAAGTGACTAATGTTTATGCTGTATACCTCCTTAAGCATTTACGTATTCATTTATTTTGTGACTTGTAATGATAACGTGTGTGTGTGTTGTATTGTGATGTGAGTGTATTGTATTTTTTTGTGCTCTTTGTGTTTCTCTGGAGCATTAAAATTGCAGTGAATACAGCGACTATATCCTACAATGTAAATTCCCGTTTGTATTGTAATAACAGGATCTGAAGGTTTATCCAGCCCACAGAAGACAAAACATGAGTCTTTACACCTCTTGACTCTGTGGGGTGTATGTAGGATGTGTTGGGTGGCAGACGTGTGTGTGTGCCTGTGGAGCCCTGTATTGTTTGGGGGGGTTTGTGGTATCTGATGGTCCCTCAGGGCCAGTTTTAAGGCTGATGGACCTTTGCCATCCGAAGTAGACATCCAATAGCAACTGATCTATTCTGTGTGAACACAGGTGAGTGTGTATATTTTTGCAGGAAAAGCATGTGTGTGTGAGAGTGAGTTTGTGAACTTCCGCTTAGTCATGCGGATTCACATGCTCGCTTACACATGCAGGTTTGTTTTTATGCAAAGTGTGTGACACAGAGTTGTCTGTCAGCCTTCTCCTCCAAGTATGTACAGCTGTCCAGTTTCATCGCATTAACAACTCTCAAGAAGCACATGCTCACCTTCAACCGTTCAGTGTTGGTAGTATTGTGTACCAGGTAATATGTGATTTTTGGAAATTGGGCAGAAAATTAGGAAAAATGTCGTTCACTCTTGAATCATGAAGATAAAGTTGCTTTTGGCATTTTTATCTGATGTTTATATCATGCCCGTGCATAATATTTCCTCTGGTTGGAGCTGGTTCCATCAGTCTAACACACTGAAGGTTTGATCTCACACATTGTGATCTCATGGAGTCTTTTGATTTCCTCAGAGACAAACCTGAGCCTCAGTCTGTGTTCTTAGGCCTGAGAGAATCAGGAGGTGAGAATATTTTGGGTTAGGTGAAGATTAGGCTTTTATCTGGACAGGCTTGACTTTATTTTATCAGACTAAATCAGACACGCTATTTACACTTATTGTGTACGTTGGCTGGCATCAGACATACTCCATTTTACATATAGCATTTATTGGAAGTGTTAGGCCTTTTCTACATTCAAGTCTTGCATAAATGAAAGTGCTTTGGTTTTTGTAGTGGTGCTGGATTCACTGCTGTATGATGTTACAGTTGTGTTTATTTGCCTTTGTTAAACACCCAACTTGCAGCTTAGACGGCAATGTGGTGTTTTTACCTGTGGTGGCAGTAATGAGGCAGTCCAGACCTGTGAGTTTTAAGGTTATTATAGAAATTGATGGCAAGAAAAAGCAACATGCAACGTTTTTTTGACGACAGCTGATTAAACGAGTCGTGAACGTTTTTTTGGATGATCAGCTTCACTCCAACAAGCAGACGCATTCTCCCAAACATCGGATTGATTCAGACGCCCGTGTGGACAAGGTCTAATAATAGCGTTTTTAAATTACTGCATACACTAAAAGTGTGTGTGCATTTACAGTTAGTGCTTGTAATGGCACAAGCAGTGTGTGCATGCATATCAAACCGGCCCAAACCGGACCCCAGGAGTTCATCAGCAATATGAGTCATGAGCAAGGGATGAACAACAAGAGAGTAGCGCTTGACAATCACAAACAATAACTGTTATTATTTTTGACTGATATTGTGGGTGTGACAGAGCAGAACACTGGACAAGGGCACTGTCACTTCACACACAGCTTGTTTTGTGAGCAACCATTGTTTGAGTAGGAACACTTGAATTTGGTGCAGCAGCTGAAATGGTTTGAATGGATACATTTAATACATTCTTACCTTATAATATCATTTTAAACTGCATAGTGTTCAATTTAATCTTCTAATCCTCATCTTCTGCCCTCGACTGCTTCCGCTCCTCATTTTCCATTTCTTCCTCACCTCTGCATCTTCCTCTCTCACACCAACCACCAGCATGTCCTCGCTCGCCACATCCATAAACCTGTTCTTTGGCAGCTCCATCTTCATCATCCTATTCCCAATATACTCCGCCTGTCTCCTGTGCACACGTCTAACGCAATCTCACTTCTCTGAGTTTATCTCCAAAACGTTGAGCTGTTCCTCTGATCTCCTCATTTCTAATCTGGTCTTGAACTCTGCACCTCCTGCTCTGCTGTCTGTTGTTTTTTCACTGCTGCCGTCTCCAACCCGTATAATATAGCTGGTCACTACCGTCCTGTAAACCTTCTCTCTCGCTCGTGCTGTCATAATAAACATTCCCTTAATCTCATACTAAATAACTGTTAACAAATAAGTTGTAGTTTTTGATTATTATAGTTTATTAAAGATTATTAACTGAATATGGATATTTTTTTCTGCTTTTAGAGTGAATTTTGGAGCGACAGGGACTGGCAGATGGAGAGAGACAGACAGCAGTAGAGGGGCAGATGGGCTCTGAGGGGTCATAAAACTGTCTCCTTAAATACACTGGCTTCTAGCTTCAGAGTCCTCCCTCCCCCAGTGTTTAAAGGGTTCCAGCTCTCACTCCCCAAAACGGAGAGAGTGCAAACCTTTCCCATTGAGCCAGTGTTGTCAGTCTCACATTAAGCCTTGTTCTAGCTAAACTCTCAGCTTTCAGGCTGGGTGTCCAATTTAATGATACACGTATGATAGGTTTGTTCAGTTTTGTGTGTCAGAAATTCCTTTATCCTACATAACATAAGCTATATGCTACACAGAATATTTTGTCAATTAAGCAAGTCGTTCATCATTCACGTTCATCATTGTGAAACAATAAATGAGGGATGCTCAGAAGAAAAGCAGTACAGCAGTAGTACATATCATTCATATATAATATGATAAGGCCAGTCATCAGACTGCTTCTGAACATTATTCCGTTTTCACAAAATGTCTCTTCTGAAACTTCTTTCCACAGTTAGTGTCAACACAAAATATTTAACAAATCAGTGTCTGTTGAGTTTGGTTGAGTTTATCCAGCAAATGCTGAAGTAATTTATTAAGGCCTATTTGGCTTGATGGGATTGGCAAATTGGTAACTGATCCATACAAGATTTGATCCATTATTAGTAATATTCACATTACTGGCACGGCATTCCTATAATCGATTGCTTCAGAGCTGTGGTCATTGACTCTGGTGCTGAGCAAACAACACCATTTGCTGGATTTGTTTTTCTACATCTGTATAAGCCCTTTGGGTTCTGTTAAGTAAACCTTCTTTGAACTCTTGCTTGCTCGGAAATTCTCCAGATGCAATATAGTTTAGTGTTATGTTTTACATGGTATGGAAATTCGCTGTGAATTTACTGTCATATGGTAGTAGAATGTATTTGAACGCCTACTAAATGCTTTACGGTAATAGGTGCAGGGACGGGAGCAAGAAGGGGCTGTGCTGTTAATTCTCTGTGTACTGTTTTTGCTGGGATGTTTGTTTTATTAACCATTAGTGTTGAATAAGAGTTTATGTTGATTGTTGTATGCGATGGGGGGTTAATAGTGCACTGTGTTACGGCACCGTCAGTGTGGTGTTGCCACAAGTCACCGTCTCCAATGCGTTTACTGCTGTGGTGAATGTTGAAGTAAAAAAAAAAAAGAGCATTTCTATCTGGAGCAATGTTTCCTAAATGCTTTACTGTAATATGAGAGCGTTCATGTTGGCGGCTGTTAATAAAGCACAGTGCTGTTCAATAAAACCTCTACAGCATCATTATATACATGGGTTCCCACTTACGTCAAAGTTTGTGTTACGTCATGTTCAGAGGAACCGAACCCAGACGTAACTCGAGGAACCCCTGTATTGGATATAGTTATGCAATATAGGAATCCTTTAAAAATATAGATTTAAAAAGGAACCAGTTGTCCAGGAAGTCAGTAGGTAGTGTCTGTACAACGTCTCCTTATGATCAAATGAAGTGTGGTTTTTTTGATGATCAGTCTTTTTTTAAACACATCTCTGATCTTTCAATAGAGCACTAGTGCAAAAGCAGCAATGTCAGCAAAAGCACGTTTCTGTTTCCTCTTCACTAAAGTGACTCGTTCTTTAGCTCTGGGACAATGACCTTTACTGCACAAGGGCCACGAATGGAGAAGAAAACGAATACACCCACCAGTGTTTTCATCACGTGTGTGTATGCAAGTGTGAGAGGGTATGTGGGGGCATTGGGGTCAGCTACGCTTACTGTCCTAGAGAAAAACTTTCATATTGGTCAAGGTTTCGGATCTGCCTGATGGAAACTTTGATCCACCTCCTTCTTCTTTACACTTCAAAGGCCTGATTTTTCTCTCTCTCGCTATTAAACTTTCTTTTTTTTCTCTTTTTCTCTGTAGTTTGGTTTTGTTTTGACTGTCTCTAAGGGAACAGGCCTACCTGTCAAAGATCTTCGGTCTGAATGGGCTTCGCAGTGACGTTAGTGTGTGTGTGTACATCTAGAGACCATACAGATTCTACAAACTTCCTCACTGAGCTTTTGCTGAAGCTGGAGGAACTTGCTCTCTGAGTTACTCTCATGCTAAGTACACTTTGTGGACTAGTGGACTAGTCTCGGATCAGCCCATTATAGCGAGAATACGGTTAATAATCAAATCTCTGTACCCAAATGTTCTATTTCAGAATCAGACACCTTCCTGCCTCTTGTTAACACACATACTTTTATATTGCTCATCAAAAGTATAGCAGAAGTGGCTACGACACAGCACTGTTTTCCCATTGGCTATAACTGCAAGTATTATTGTGAAGGTAGCAGTTCAGTAATGTTCCTCTAGTCACAGTTTTATTTTTTGTCTGACCTTTATTTATTTCTTTTTCTTTACCAAAAAACATTTTCAGACTGAGTGCTATATGTAATATGTCAGACCAATAGTTTTGAAGCTCTCAATGATTTTTTTCATTGTGATATTAAACTCTAAATATTATTATTATTATTATTATTATTATTATTATTATAGGATAATAAATAAAATTGCAGAAATTACAAAGATTTTATTTTTTTTAAAAAGATTGATTGTTCATAGCTAATTTTAACTAAGCAAATAAAAGACATTTGTGTGTTAAATTGTGGTTACATTTCTTGTAATCTAGAAGTGAAGTCAGAGATTGTATCTTCTGGAATTATGCTTAAAGTTGGAAAGTTGTTATGGCTTCTCTTATTAGGAGTAGATGAACAAAAATGTAAAGAACTGAATGAACAAATTTTCAACAGCAGACAGGATCTTTTTACAGAGTGCTGAAAGCTAGGAAAACGAGAAGCATATGGATCACTGCATCTGACAGAAACGGCGACTTTAGTCGGAGGAAAACAGTGAAACTGAGAGTATAACTATGTCATACCCTGTGTTCAGAAATATCTACACAAGTTTGTGAGCGGTTGTCGCTTGTTGGAGATTCTTATCGTGCGGTTGGCAGTCCTTATCCAGTCTTATCTTTTATCAGAGTTTAGGAATGAAATGTTATCTCATCATGCATGACAGGCTTACATGGCTTTACCAGTTTTACCGAAACTCAAAAACGAGGTTGGTGGTAGTGCCGGGCAAAATGATTATATTTAATGGAGCAGAATTAGTTTCACTTATGTGAATGTATTGTATTGTGGTCTGAGAATAAACACAGAATCATCTGTACTCATTATACTTTAAATAAAATTTTAAATAAGGCCATGCTGGCTGTTTTTGTTTATTGTATTTTAAAAGATAAAGGAAAAATACATATTGTGGCTTATCGTGAATCGGAAAAATGTCTCAAAGTATTGTGAGATAATATTTCTGCCATATTGCCCATCTCTAGCCGTTGGTGATTGTGAAACTCGACTGCGTTTTGGATGTGTGTTGAGTTGTGGAGCAGGGGATGTGACGGCATGCCGTGGCATAGATCACATCTCAGCACTGCTGATATACCGCTTCCTGGACGTTCCCCCAGATCGATTCTCCAGGCGCTAGGATGGGCTCTCCATATTCCAACCTGGCCTGGGGGGGTTCTTTGTCTATAGGCTTTATGGGCTGTGGGTCATTGAGCTTTGCTGAAGATACTGTGATATTGAATGTGGGTGAGTGACGTATGCTTTTTGTGTCATTTTGCTTGAAGTGCAGATCGTTTGTAATGTAATTAATTTATTTTGTGTCCACAGTGATTTGTCTCATTCCCAGACGTAGAGTTCCCACTGCATTAGATCATCCAGCAGGGCTGAACAAGATGGGCAACATACTATTGTGGTTATATTGCTGCCTGTTGCATTTGCAATATATTAAGTGCTTTTGTTCATCACTGTGACGTGGTTGATGGCTGACCATTATTTTGACAAACAGTTTGTTTGTTGATTGTTCATAAAGCGTTTTGGATTCGCCAGGTGCTTATTTCGAGGACCTATACATCTGTATTGTAAAGGTAAAATGTTTTAAAAGTTGTTTTTCTGTTTCTATGTCTGTTGTGCCATATTAAACTCCTTTTCTGGTTCGATAATTGATTTGTTTGGAAGCTGCTCCAAGATTTTATCATGGCATTCTGTCTCAGAGAAAATTTACCAGTGAAATCATTGGCCACTATAGACTTCACATCCAAAGTTGACTGTGACGGTGGTTCCCACTTCCACATAGGAAATCTTTCTTTCATTTTCTTTCTGTTTCTAAAGTTATGTCATTTTCTTGCCTCCCATATGCCAGTGCCTGTTGTGATGCTAGATAAACTAGGTGCTTGAGCTGCTAAATGACTAAAATGGAGGTCTTGATTGCAGCAAAAGGCGGCCATGTCGGCCTATCAGCCAGATGTGATGAATAAGTATCACATAAACCAAATGCTGACCCTGTTCATAGATGTGGTCGTCCCTGCCCTCCTTTGGGTGTTAGCTTCTCATTTTGAACGTCTTTTGTGTTCTTGGATCTATTTTAGCACACAGACCAAACTGATATGGTCCCTTACACTTCCTTTAAGTTCTGTCTTTGAATGGTGGTAATTAGACCTTAATTTGACTGTAAATTTCTGCTAAGACCAGTGTGTGCGACTTGAAAGGCCACTGTAAAATTCCTCTTTTAATCAGAGAGTTGAAGGAGAAGGAACGGTTGCGTGTGGGGTCTGTTTGAAGTCTGCAAGGAAGATTCCATTCCTCTTTCTGTGTGCTTGCATGATTTATTGTTAAAGGTGTTCTTGTAGGAATGTTGAGTCTGTTACTGTTCATTGTATTTGAAAAGGATCAGTGGTTCCCTAGATTAGCTTAGTTTATGGAAATTTACAGGAATGTTTGATGCTTATAGCAAGTCCAATTCAAAAAGGCATAACGCGTTGGTGAGTTACAACCAGAACATTTGGAAGAACTTTTTTGCCATGAAACTGCAATAAAATCAATGAATATTAATAATTTGAAAATGTTTATTTTCTCCTTCATATAATAAGCAGAATAATGTATTGTGAATTGTCCATTACAAGAACATAAATCCCAAACCCAAAGCTAAGAGGAGACAAAACGTAATACTTTGCAAATGATTAGATACTAGGGATGGGAATTACCATACATAAGAAACAGTAGTACTGTATTTCCCCAATGATAGGCTGCGGCTTATACATTGATTTTGCAAACTTGGTATTGGGTGCAGCTTGTTTAAACGGGGCAAACAACCTAATAACATGAAAACACTTTCACTAAAAGTATAATTCAGTACAAAAAGATGACATCCCCAAATGTACTGTTTTCTGCAGCAATGAACAGTTCGAAAAGCAACTCAAAGCAAAGACGGGTCAGTGACTGGTCAGTATAAATCGTGGATCATGTAAAGCAGCTTTGCTTGTTACTTTTCCCTGTTCTCACGTGGAGGCAGAGTTTATTAATTTATTCCTGTTTTCTCTCAGCACATTTTCTGTTCCCTGTTCCCATTTCCAAGCTGCTCCAACGTGTGCTGCTAACCCGTCCACCCACTTACCCACACAATTTTATCAGCTCAACTACAGTATAATGTCAGTACTGGTATAGAGCTGTACATTTCTGCAGGGGTCAAGTTAGATGCTTTTACTGTGGCTAATAACATAGGGCAGCTTATCTTAGATTTTAAAACATAAATAAGCATTTTTTGCGACTTGAATGGGGTGGCCTATCTTTGGTGAAATACGGTATACAGATACAGTACTATCACTATATGTACAAGCTCTGTATTACACAAATTAGTTGTATTTTCTTGTATTACCATCACTCATACGGTCTCTGCTTGGATTTGCAACTTTTTGCAATTTTAAAATTTTGATTGTTTTTTTAATATTTTATTTTAAAATGAATGATTTATCTTCATAGCAATCTCATTGTACTTGTGCAATGACAAAGACATTCTGTCTTGTTCTATATTTGGACTATGATACAACATTATTGTGATACTTTACCAATCTGTACATGTTTAACTTGACATATACGTATATAATTACCTTTATGGATATTTCCAAGCTGTTATTATGTCTGAAAAGCAGAAATGGTTCAAATGTTCATTTTTTCATCAGACCACTGGCGTTAAGGTACCTTTGTATTTGCTGTAACTTTCATTTATTTGCATCCATGCTAAATGAATTGTCCTCCTGTCTCATACTCAGTAGTCATGGCTTGTGGTGGTGTGTAAGTGTGTGCGACTGCTTTCCTATATGGGTGGGTGCGTACACACAGCCGTACATTTGTGCCGTCACAAGTAACACAAAAACACGTTTGTGTGAGGAACCAGGGGTTACAAAGCTCCACTTCTCCCTGTGTCTGGGAGGCACTGAATGGCCATCAGACACTGTAAGCTGTTTATTCAGGCTGGACCAGGGTGAGGGAACGCTTTCTGAGGCCCTGTGTTCAGAACATGTACGTGTCCCTTAGTGACCATACTGTTTGAAAGGGGAATTTCCAATCTGATTATGGTATAACCAATAATTTAGCATCACTTCATGCACACACTAGCGCGTGGTGTAAATTCAGCTTCTTTTAAACGCAGGCACCGCAGCGTGTACACATACTCACCCAGAGACGGCAAGACCCATTGTGCGGTCTTGGATTCGTAGTCTCGTGTGGCTGTGGCATCACCGGGAATCAGATTGGCGATGTACCGATGATGGGGCCAAGGCCTAGACATTTGCACCACCCAGAAGCCACGTGTGTGTGTCTTTTTCCATCCAGCAGCATGGTCTTTGGTAGTGTTGGGCTTGCAGTTAAAGGTGGTCTTTGTGAGGAATGCTGGAGTGTGCAGTGTCGTGTGGTGATGGAGTGATCTGATTTGATGAGCTCTCTCATTTGGTCACTCATTCACTCTCTCACTCACTCTCTCACTCTCTCTCTTTTCTGCCAATGTGCTATTTATACAACAGCATCTTGTTTATTCAGAGTGTGTGTGTAGTTCTTCAGAGTTGCATTTAGTTTTAGTGTCTGGGCACTAGAAAAGCCTCAGACTCTGCTTAAATAAAATTCATTGAAGTAACGATTAGGTTGTAGACTACGGCTGGAAATCATTATTGGAGCACAGCTGTGTGGCAGCCGGACGTTGGGGTTTCCTTATAAGATCACTTGAATCCCTCAGCGGCTGCTGGCTCGAGCTGAACTGCTAGTGTACAAACCTTGCTCAGCAGGGGTGTAAATCTCTGACCTCACACTGATTGGATTATGGGTTAAGGAACAGTTCAGTTCATAAAATAAAAAAAATATTTTTTCAGTTCCTGAGTGAACTGAACTACAGTATCAAAAAGAAGACAATACATCAAGTGTTCTTGGTTATGTATATTTAAATGGCTTTTTTTAGTTTTATTCCAGCCCAAATCATACTTTACATACTTAATGGATTATTGTAATTGCATAGATTGATTGCATGCATCACAGTGTGTCCTATTTCAGAGATAGTTTTTATACCCAGAACACTCACCATTCATTTTTACATTGTTTTCTAGCTTCTCTTTATCACTTGAAGTTACCTTTAGGACAGATATATTTAAATACTGTCTGTTTTGATTGACTGCCCGTCTGAAACATTTTTTAAAAGTTCAAATAAATAAATTGGAGGAGCTAAATTGCTAAAGAGAGTATTTTGACTTTTGACATTGCTTTCCCATCCCTTCAGTAGAATAAAAATGAAAGGCAGTTAAGCGCTAAGTGGCACCAGAAATGAAATAGAGAAGAAAATGTAGGAATCACGAATATTGACGAATCAAAATTTTTATTATTAAAAATGACTACGAATCCATTTGAGAAAGGATATCTGTCTAGCGCGCTTGCTTTACCACAGAGCAAATCAAACACTGTATGTGTGAAATACCAGCTTGCGTGAGTAACACCGATGTCACACATGGGTGGTAAGTGTGAGGCGGGCATACCCCAGCTGGTACATAAACCCAGCTGCCATGCTGAAGTAGGGCTGCGGAAACGTCCAGCTGGCCATGGTTAGATGGTCAGGGTTCACAGGGACAAGAGAACCACACATGCCACTCACTCAGGGATTTACTTTTACACCTTATGTGAAACTAGGAACATGTCTGAAGATTCTTTACCCTCAATAAGGCAAAGAGGAAATGGTATTAGGAAGGGGTGTGGTTATACACTTGTTTTGCCACATTTACTTAATCAAGTATTTTTTTAATAAGCTTTTGTCCGAGTACCCAGTATGTCCCAATACAGACCAACAAATGTATTTATAAAACGTCCTCTGCATTGCACTTTTCTGAAATATCTGTGAAACCTGTTCACCTCCATCAGCTTCGCCCACTCTCTCTTTTATAAATGTAAGTGTGTGTGAAGGTATGGGAGAGAGACACAAGGTGTATCTTTTGCAGAAACAGAAAAGGAGATAAGGAAGCTTGCTTTGGGACATTGTTGGCTGCCAGCATTTAGAGAACATGTGCATGTGATTAGGACAGGAACAGCTGGGGAAGGACTGCGCTGCCCTGCCCAAATACCGAAGTGTGTGTGTGTGTGTGTGTGTGTGTGTGTAAGAGAGAGAGTGAGAGAGAGAGAGTGACTGTTCTTGTTGAACCCTGGATTGTTGTATCTGCTGGGTGTAGTACTGGGTGTAGTCCTGGGTTCTTTGTCAAAAACACTTCCTTATGTGTCGTTGAGTCCAGTGAGTCGAGTTGTTTATTCGTTTACCCACATTGATGAACCTTTTTCCTCCTAAAGGATCCTGTGTAGTAGTGCTAACTATACAAAATTCACATTTCACTTGGCAGTGCTGTAGCCTTTTTTAATGCAGCAAAAATAAAACGACTTTTATAGTTCGTTTTAACGATTTATCCCAAAGAACACACCAACCACAAGCCAAGTGAGAGCATGACGTGCTGTCCTCTTGTGATTTGATCACCCAAGATGCAAACAGGGCTTTTAACCTTTTGTTCTTGCCTCCATGTTTAAATTCTATCTGTCGGATTGGAAACATATATTTTTGCAAGCAGATACACACTCTATGGCCCATGTCTGTAAGTGGAAGCAAGATTTGGGGACGGAGCCTCACAGATTTAGTCACTATCCAGTGTACGTTGGCAGTTTTGCTAACATTCTTCTTTGCGACAGGCGATCGTTTTTCTATTGTTCGTGGTCCACACTTCTGGAATAATGTGTGACATAGGACACGTTAAAAGATAATACGAATGACCAAGGAACAACAGATCTGGGTAGTAAAGTGATTTGGGCAAAAAATTACCTTCACTTTGCAGCCTAAGACACTTTAGTAGCTTTCAGTAGTCTTCTAATCTATGCTCTTTTCCATGGAGCTTTCTTGTTGTTGTTCTGAAAATGGCCTGCCTATCAAACTTACATTATCTGGCTGGTCGCATTTCTAGTCATGGCATCCAAAAATCCACCAGACTCTCTTTATGACCCGCACAAATCTGGCTTGCAAGGTTACTATAATTTGTTGAGCTAGTAAGCTAATGCTAGCGCTAACCAGTGTTATTTTTTCTATGTTTGCTTGTTGAGATTGAAATGAGAACAAAAATATTTTTGTATCTGATCATAGCTAACCTAACTATCATGACTAATCTAACAAGAGATGCAAATGTATTTCTCATTTGTTGAGCTAGTAAGCTAATGCTAGCGCTAACCAGTGTTATTTTTTCTATGTTTGCTTGTTGAGATTGAAATGAGAACAAAAATATTTTTGTATCTGATCATAGCTAACCTAACTATCATGACTAATCTAACAAGAGATGC
>JBBIGC010172126.1:0-15417 GCA_037576955.1 Lepidarchus adonis
TGAAATACGCTAACAACGATCAGAGTAACGTCCTCCTCTGCCCCTCACGCGCTCTGGTCGCTATGGTAACGTGTAAATGTTCCTTTCAGAATAAGTTTTCAGTGCTGTTGTGATGATCTCAGGGTTTTCTACCATGACTTTCATTCAGAATACCGGCAAAGTAGATGTGTCTAACATACTTAGATGCTATGGATTAAGATCGTATTTTTTCCCAAAAAAGTTTCAGTTTTTTGTACAGCCCGGTACCGGGCTGTGCCCCGGTTCGAAATGCTCTGCGGCCCGGTGGTTGGGGACCTCTGCTCTAGATGGGCCTTAACCTGTGGTGCTCTTGTTTACTGTCTGTCAGTATTGCTCCTACAGCTGTAGTTTGTTCTGTTCTCCCCATCACTAAAGGCTTTGATAGTTTATTTGCTTGTTGGTTTTGGGGAAATACGTTTTTCTGTGTTCAGTTTTTGCTTGGGGAATACTTCAAAGACTGCTGTTTATAGAAATTCAGAAATTCAGGCTTCAGATCAGATCTTTCCTCTTTACAACAACGATGGTTATGATCCTACTGTAAGATATACCCACCTCAGCACAACCTGAGGCCAATGCAGTTGTAAGAAAGCAGCAGCGTTTTGAGTGCAGTGTGTGTAGTGTTGTCTCTATGGTAGCGCATCAGTTCTGCTCCGTGTTGTTTTCACCTCACACTGTGGCAGTGCCCTCTGAAGCTGATTTTCAATGCAAACCCACCAGTCACATGGCAAAACGTGCAACCAGATATTGTTTTTGGTCTTGTCTATGAGTGCAGTGCTTTAATTCCTGCTCATTTGAGAACTTTTTCACTCTAAAACATCAGCTTAAATCCAAGAGGACATGGTAATGATCTGTTTGGATCTGAAAATAGGTCTCACCTATGAGTGCAACATTGGAAGATTTAAGAAGGACTATCTCAGCTCACCACAAGAACTACAACCTGTAGTCAGAAAACTGAAGTCTAACACAGCTAGAGAACAAACCCAATATCAAAGGAGATAAGAGGTTGTTGCTTGTTGTCCGATTAAATATTTCTACTGGGTTTGACAGTAACTGTATATATTTGCAATTCCATGTGTAATTTATTAAACATTTCTAGTTGTTTTCATACTCAGAACTGCTTAAAAGTTCATGAAGTCCTATGTCACATTTATTAAAACTTTGTTTGAAGTCATCATATATGTGAACACTAAACCCAATGCCTGTCTCGTTCCTTTAATTTTTCTTCTTTTTCTATTTTAATACCTACCACACAAACAAAATATTTTTGTAATTGTAACATAAACACATATGTAACCTTACCATAACCATAAAGGGTTCAATATCTGGAAGTGTATGGTGTTAGGACCAATAGGACCAATCTTATAGGACCAATCTTATATGGAAGAGGTCAGATAATTAAAGCTACTTTCTTTTTAAAGCACAATGTGTTGGCTCTTGTACTCCAAACTCTTTTTTCCAGTAACTTGTCAAAATCTGTGTTAAACAGATTGAAAGTCACACCATTACTCATTCCATTGTTCAGCCACTCCATTAAAACATCTCTGTACCTTAAATATGACATGTTGGATGGTGAAACCTCAATATGAAGCTTTAATTCAGGTCTTGTTAATTAGCTTATTAGTTGGAAAAGGAAAAATATCAAAATATGTCAAGCAGTTGGTTGACAGTGGCCTACAGTAGAAAAGTACCACCATTGTTTGGAGGTTTGTGAGCAGAAATCTGTAGTGAAAGACTCAAAATCGAACTGCTGGTTTAAATGAATCTTTTTTTCCACTTCATGGTCATGAGCTGTTGTTTTTAGCAACCATTCGGATTAGTGCTGCCACATTTCCTAATTGTAATCAGTTCCTTAAGTGCTTCATACAGGTGCAAAAGTATGTCCTCTACTAGAGTAGTGAACATTACTCCCAATGGTAGAAATTCCAGCATCTACTACTAATTATCTCTGTAAAAAATCACATTTTAGAATGAGTATGTGGTACATGGTTGTATAAAAGGTTAAGGATGCTGTTGTTGGGGCATGTGGATACACAGGCAAACATATTTAACTAGGGCTGACCCTACAGATTTATTATAGATTATTATTTGAGTAATTTGATTAACAGACTTTCATACACATACAGTTTGTAACACATAACATTTCACTTTATATAAATCAGAATTTCAAATGTAAATTAAATGATCCTGCTGGAGTGTTTTCTCTCTCTCAGTGAAATTCACATAAGGAATTTCAGCGCTAATAATGCCCTCATGTTAACCATGTTCAGACTGCTGGTGCAGATTATTGTTAATATTTAATTTATTCTAATGCCAGTTTATACATTATTGCTTTATATAAATTTAGGTAGTTTTTTAATCCAATTTGAAGTTAATTAAACTACAACATTACATGTGACATATTTTTGATGCTGAATACTTCAGATGCTTGCATTAGTTTTGCACAGCTGAAGCATTTAGGCTTGTTAGCTTTTATTTACTCAAGGTGGTTCATGAGAAACATGTATAATTCTTCACCTCTGTTATGTTCAGCTAAGTGGGGTGACAGTGTTATGAGATTGTGGCATTTAGAGAAGAAAGACAGATTTAGCCGTTTTGACCCTCTGCTCAAAGAGGTTAATGTGCACAGCTAACGCATTACATTTGATAACACTTCAGTCATTGTGTTTCGAGTTTCATATAATTTCGTTTAAGCTCGTTTATTCTTTTACAGTTTAGCGTATGATCTGCTGAAGCTACACAGCAGTGAAGCTAACCTTGCGTAACTGGCCCCTGAAGTGCTCTGTACATTTGAGCAAAGCTTTACAGAAGAGTAAAGTAAGTCAGAGAGAGATATTCAGAGATAAGTCAGATAATTAATTCCATTACATAGGCTAATTAAGCATTAGGAGGTGGTGCTAGGCACCCGGAAGCAACTTATGCTGTGGAGTAGAGTTGGTGTTACACAACAAACAGAAAAAAGATATTGTAGCGAGGCGTGAAGAATGGAGGCTTGAACAATAGGTGGAGCTCTCGAACACGGCGGTTTATTTCTGCTCTGTAGCTCTTAAAAGAGCTGTGGGAAAATGGCGTCCTCCTTTATAGAGTACGCCAGAGATCATCAGAAAGAGTCTAGAGCTGCCGAGTCATAATCTAAAGCACCACTCACGAAAGGGGCAGCTCAGCCATCCACCCCCTAAACCCCACAAAACAACACAAAACACCCCAAATGATTCCCAACATGATAAAAACATTTCCATACACAAGAAACCACCCAATAAACACCATAAAACCCACAATCAAACCAAGAACCCCACAGCCACTGTCTGTATGCAAATCAAGGTCCAAGATGGCGCCCGGGCTGACCAATCCCCAGCTCCATCACAATATTATGCTTAGGTTTATGTAATGTATTTGTCCCTCTCCTGTTTTGTTTGTATATCACACAGTTGCTACCCTTACCTTCAGATTGCTCTTTATAGGACAATTCTTCAGAGTAGGCCTCTGCTCAGCAGGTACACTTACTGCAATTACAGGGTAGATGATATTTTATGAGCTGTACACTTATGCTTGCATATTACAATATAGTAGTGTGAGTCTCTCTACTATATTATTATGACTCATGGATGATATACTGATTGATTTCAGGATAACAGCAGGGTTCATATGTTTCCTGAAGTGATGTGTGTTCTTAGCAGGTTGTGAAAGTTAAGGACAATTATTATAACAAACTAATCTGTTCATAGTTATTTGACTAGTCAATAAATCCATCATCCATTACACAATTTTAGCCATTCAGTGAAGCTGGCACCAAATGGTTATGCTAATAAATTTTCTTTTAGTGAGGAGATCAATTCTAGATTCTTAATAAAACAGAATTTCTACTTTGATAATTGTATTTGTTTTTGTGTTAAATGACACAGAAAATCATACTGGCTACTGTGAATGGATAATATCATGTTCCTCCTCATCATCTCATTCGCTATTTTCATGACCAAATAAGATGAAAAAGTGATATTCAAGGAAGTAAAACATTTATTTAATGAATATATGTGTCCATGTAAAAAGGTTTGGTGATGGAATAACTTTTAACTTGAACATGAAAATGTAAAAAAACTGTACATGTGTAAAAACCTGCCTGTTTAGTTAATGTATAACTACATATAATGTGAGGCCTCAGATTTTTGTCCTTTTTATAGTAAACTTAAATTGTACTCTTTTCATGATTATTCTGTGGACATTTGCTCAAAGTTCGGGACATAGAAGAAATATTTTCTCTTTCTATAAAGTAACAATATTGCCCCAACACTTTTTATAATCTTCTGCAATATGTTAGATGGCCACGTGAATTACATGAACATTAAAAAACCCTTAACCCTAGTAAAATCCTTTTTAAATGTTGAGATGTTATCAATATAATCAAATAAGATACTTAAATTATAAATAAACAGAATTAAAATATTAACATTTTTGAATTAACTGAGAAATCTTACAATTCCAGATTGAACTGAGGTGTTGTTGAAGATTAATGGACTTTGTTAACTTATTGTTGCAAGATTTCCTGGTTTTGAACAGTAGGCTGCAAGAATGTGAGTGCAGTACAGTAGGAAGTGCAAGTATGTCAGGCTGCAGCCTCCTGCTGTATGTGTGAGACGTGTCTTGAGTGTTGCTGTGCAAAGGGTCCTGTGAATGAGCCCAAAGCCTTGGACATAGCACCTGCAGGGGGCCAAATGCCTGGGGCCGCTTTACAAGAAGAATGCTGCTACATCTCAAAAACCTCTAGAAAACTATTCTGCACATTAGCTAAGTATAAATAGTACTGGAGCAGGGGTGCTCACAATTCACAATTTGGCTTGCAAACTACTTTTAAAATGACTGATCTACCAACAATAATAATAATCACGCAGTCTGCTCATAACATCCCAGAAGAAGTGCTACACCAACATGAAGGAAACAAAACCAAAAAATGAATTCTACAATCCATGGCTGTTATCAGTCACACAAATTGAGATTTGAAACCATTTCCAGTTTTAAGCCCTGTGTGAAGTAACAGTTTCATTAAATAACCCATATCCTACAGATACTTATATTTTCCCTGTGGTCCATGTGGTTATGGCATTTGTGTGGCTTTATGTATCAAAAAACAATCATAGTTCATTTTAACATTGGCATTCTTCAACCTCATCCCTTCAATTACCTCCTTATTCCTTTTTTTACAATACCACAGCACTCCTTCTAATTAAAATATATTAAAATGACAGTAATTTGTGAAAGGGCACAGCTGAACTGATGGAGGCTAAATAAAAAGACTTATGTACATTTGTAAAGAAAGTTAAAAAAAAGCAATAAAAAAATATATATATATTTTTAGCAAAAAATAATATATATAATATATATAATTTATTCTTTGGAGTGTTCCTTTGCACATATGCTAGGATTACACAGTTAATTGTATCTGATTTTAAAAGCCCAGACTGACACTGAGATTGGTTATGGATTATGTAAGTCATGCACTTGTCCAGGCTTGAGCTTTAAAGAAGTTGTTTAGTGAAACTTTAGTCTCTGACTAGAGACTGCAAGACAAATATAACTAAGTGTATAGACGCTTACACACAGGTAGTTAACAACATGTAGTTTCTGACGCTGTAAACTGTGGTATAAAAATTGCATTTCATGAATAAAAAACAGCAGTAGAAGCAAACTTGAGGCCCAAATTCAGTTTGTATGTCTGTCTATATATTTGTTCATGCATGAAGTTTTTTCAGTTCTGTCAACATTAGCTGTGCAAATTAGAGAACCAGCCTTTGGACATTTTTGAAAAATCAGTTGCATTTGTGGTAAGGAGAAACCATTCCAACATTTGAACTGCCAGAAGGGCTGACTCTTTACAGTTTTGTAAGCAATACAGAAACCGATCTAAACATTTTAACAGTATAAATAGTGAAATTACATCATTTATAATCCAGCAGTTTTAGTTAATTAACAGTATTTTGGTCATAAATGGTCATGATTGTTAGTTCTCTGTTATTACATTTGCTTTGACTCAAATTCTCTAAAGCTGCTTTGTGAAAAGATGCTGTAAAAGTTGCTATACAAATAAAATTGATTTAATTTGACATTCCTACATATATATTTTCCCACATAACTTCTGTAAACCTTTAGATTTTCTCATTTTTAATCAGAAGTGTTTGTATGTGTTAAGCCTTGGGTAACATATTAAACTGGCCTGTGTTTGTAATGCGGTTTACATGTTGGCCATGAAACACTGTTGGTCTTTGCCTTGTTGGTGCTTAATCCATACTGGTTGCCCATTCCATTCTGTGCAAGAGCAAAAATCAGGAATAAATATACTATATGAATCTATCTGAATCTCTCTCTCTCTCTGATCTCACCTTAGTAACTGCAGATGCCTCTTCATATTGAACTCTTAATCTTTTTTGTTCATATTTTTTTTCTCTTTATCACTCTCTGGTGTCGACCAGAGGAGGATGGGTTCCCATTCTGTAAAGCTGCTTTCAATGTTATTTTCAAGTCAATTTTATTTATACAGGGATTTTTACAACTGACATTGTCACAAAGCAGCTTTACATAGGTTATAGAATCCGGGTCTGAGCCCCAATGAGCCAAAAGCAACAATGGCAAAAAAGCTCCCTAATTATAAGAAGGAACCTTGAAAGGAACCAAGGCTCAGAAGGGGAACCCATCCTCTTCTGGTCGACACTGGAGAGCGATAAAAAGAGAATTTTGAATTTTGAATAAAATTATGAATAAATAAGATTAGGAGTTCAATGTGAAGAGAGATAGTTAGATAGAGATAGAGATATGGGTAGAGATTGGAATAGAGATAGAGAGAGTGAGAGAGAGAGAGAAAAACCGACAGACTGTTAGGGTTGCTCAGTGTTATGGATTATTTAAAGTAAGGAACATTGTGGTTTGAGTGCAGGAGCTCCGGTAAAACTCTCTATGACAGCACAGCTAAAGGGGAGAGCCAGGAGGTAGCACAGACATGAGAGCGCCCTGGGTCACAAAGAAGCCAACCACTCGACCATCAACAAACCTTAACGTCAGTTGTAAAAAGCGCTGTATAAAAAAAATTTACTTGACTTGACTACAACACTGTCTGAACAGTTCTCATTGGAGATGTGTTTTAAATAGTGTTCACACCTGCGTTGTGCAGATCGGCTAAGGATGTGGTGTTTTTTTGTGGCGCACTAACGTGCATTTGCAGAATGGATTATGTACTGACTTGTCTCGCAGCAGAATTGGTGGTACATGGCTGAGGGCAGCATGCACCAACACTGCCCTGGTGATAGGGTTTTGAGTGAGGACTGATGGTTTTAGCCACTATTGTATCCTAAAAGGGTTTTGAATACACTTTCAGGCGTCATTTTCATTCAAATATGTTTTTTATGTACAAGAACAGATTCACCCTGATGCAACCAATGGAAAAAGATAAATCTTGATGGGAGGTCTTCTTACCCCTGCAGTCAGCAGAACGTTCAGCTGAATGTTCAGCTGATTTGTATTTCCAAGATATTGTCAATATTTCTGTATGGTTGTTAATACTGGGTAACCAATCTCCCAGACTCTGCTTTAAACAGAGTGTTCAGCCTCACTGCCAATTTATAGCACAGGGCCGCTCATGCCAGTCAGTACAGTAGAGATAATGAGCACTCTCATCCCATGAATGACTTTTAAAATATTGAATGGAAGCATGAGATGCGAATTAGGCTGCAAGCTGTGTCCAGGAGCAGTGACTGTGTTCTGCTGAAGCTCACATGCTAGCACGCCAGCAGTGTCACAGGCACATCTTCTAAAAATCTCGATCTGTTTTGGGGTTTTACTGGAGAGGCGGCGAATGTTCCTTTTTCATACATTTCTCACCTTTGTGCAAACGCCAGAGCCACTGCCACAGTGTGATATGTCACAAATTCTCCACCTTGCAGATCTTACTTTGAAAAAATTCAGCTTTGGGAAAGTTTTTATCATAGAGGCCTGGGCTAATTTCAGCCATTCATACAAAGTGCTGTGACATACACGACATAGATAAAGAAAATCTAAGAGCATCACTTTCTGTTTAGGTCACTGTCAGAAAAATAGGTACAGATTTTTTCTTTTTCTTTATAGAAACTTTCCATAATGATGGTAAATGAATAGTTCCCTGCTCTTCTGATCAAGTGGGCTTGAGTAATCTACTGTTTTAGAGGCAGCTGCACTGCAAGCATCTCTTATGTGCTCTTATGAGATCCAAAGATTGATGTCACCATCAAGTCTGCACTATGACATTGGGAAATCCTAAGATATTCACTTTTAACAAGCAAGACAGTAATGTAATAGGTCACACATACTGAATATGCAGTTCTGGTCAAATGACACGCTCTGTATATAACTGCACATTCTCTACAGTGAACACAAATTTCTACATGCCTGTTTTACACAGAAATTGGCCGTTCTTATATTTACATTCAGAGCTGAATTTAGATCTCATTCAGAATGACTCATTATGAAGGAAAAAGTCAATTAATAATGTAATTCTGATTATACAAGCTGATTGTGTAATCTGTTCTGTCTAAGAGCTGAATAGCCAATTAGCTAAATGCTAATTTAGAGAAAAATGGCTATTTTTAAGTTTCTTATCCAGATGTTTTTTAATTCATAGTCAGACAAGTTCATCATGTCATTTAATCACTGATTTCTGTCATGGTTAGCATATGTTTGCCATAGGATACTGATACCCAGTTCTACCTAATGGCTAGGCATCTCCCAATCACACAATGCTGAGTAGGAAGGGTGAAGGCTGGCATGTGCTTCCTCTGATATATTTGAAGGACCACAGTGTCTTTTCCAACTGCTGATAATACATCATCATTGTACAGGTCAACAAGCCTGGACAGCAAAACTGCTAATTATGTTATGTCAGCTAACAGATACCTGCATTGTCTAGCATTGTGTTTGGAGAGGGCGAGAGAGAAGCCATTATGCTTGCTCAGATTCCTGACCATGTCTAACTGTGTGTACAGATTTTCATGTGTTTCACTGTGAATTATTGGAGTATTAATATTATTAAGAAACTTACGGAGATGGGGAGGTTTGGTGTGGCGGTGGGTGAGGGATTTAGCTTTGTGAATAAAAGTAGTAAGCAATGCGGTTTTGATGACAGTTGTGATAAGCAATTTTGTTTTGTTAGTGATGAAGTGAAATGTAGTTTTGTTTTGTTGACAGTAGTTCATCCAAAGATGCATTTTAAAAAAATTATATGAATAGGTTTAAATAAAAGTGGTTTCATCCAATACTTTGAGTCTGACAGGAGAATTTTATTACTATTCAATGAAGGGTTACCACAGAGGTGCAGAGGTCAGCACTTTTACCTCACAGCAGGAAGGTCCTGGGTTTGATCCACAGGTCAACCACAGGTGCCACAGTTTCCTCCCACTGTACAAGGCTTGTGGTTTGGGTTGACTGGCTAAATCTAAATCTGAATTGCCCATAGGTGTGTGTCTTCTTTTCAGGGTGAACCTAAAATGGATGAGGTTTAGATGCATGTATGAATTAATTAATGAAATTAAAGTCTGTGTATCCTTTATTTATATATGTTTTGTTAGTTTTTTTGACAAAATTTGGTTGATACAGAATGTAACATTAATAAATATAATTAATGATTTCATTATGCAGTTACACTGGACAAAGAATGGTCGGCTATCAGTTTTTTCAAACAGACACTATATATTAACGGCTCTTTGTATTAAGTCAAGTCAAGTCAATTTTATTTATACAGGGATTTTTACAATTTACGTTGTCACAAAGCAGCTTCACAGAGTTTATGGAATCTGGGTCCGAGCCCCAATGAGCCAAAGGTGACAGAGGTAAGGAAACAAGGCTCAGAGAGGCCCAGAGAAGGCTCGACAACGGAGAGTGATAAAGAGGGGAAAAAAACCTATGAACAAATAAGACTAAGAGTCCAATATGAAGAGGCATCTGCAGTTCCTTAGGTGAGATCAGGTAGCTTTCTGTCTCTGTTCAGTAGGAGTGAGGGGATAATCACAGTTGATCTCCCTCACCATGATCCGAGCAGCAGAGTGAGACAGGTTCGGTGAAGTCTTAGAGTAGCTCAGAGAGAGAGAGATAGAGAGAAGGAGGAGCAAGATAGAAAGACTGACTGTTAGGGATGCTCAGTGTTATGGATTATTTAAAGTAATGGACATTGTGGTCTGAGTGCAGGAGCTCCGGCAAAACTCTCAATGACAACACAGCTAAAGGGGAGAACCAGGAGGTAGCACAGACATGAGGGCATCCTGGGTCACAAGAAAGCCAACCACTCAACCGTCAGCAAATCTGAGTGAATGCGTCGGGTGGGGAGCGACAGCATTCAAGCATCCCAGTTTACCAGAAAACTATGTGTCTGAGAACCCTCTGGGTCTTCCCCTTGTCTAGAACTAACAGAAAGCTTGACTAAAAAAGTTTTTAGGCTGGACTTAATGGTTGAGATTGTATTACTCCGCTATCTGTCAGATCTGTTTCTTGAATGCTTCTGTGTATTTTAAGGAATGAGGAAAGTCAAAGCCCTTGCCACAGCCTGCTTCCACAAGCTTCACCAGAAGGCGAGGAAGGTTTTCAGCTCTTCTTCACCATGTTAGTGGGGAACTTATGTGGAGATGCTGTTAGAAATGCTGTTTCATGTCACTGTAGACTTATTCGGTGGCAAACCATGTGGGCAACTGCTCTTGGCTGGCAGCCACAGTGAATGGCATTGGCCTTGACTTCCTCAGAGGACAAAGTGGGGTCCTGTTACTCTGATATCACCCTCTCAGAATGAGTGAAGGAGAGTATGGACTTCAGTAATCTTCAGTAATCTCAAGCACAAGTCTTAATGAGCAGAATTAGTGTGTGTGTGTGTGTGTGTGTGTTTATGTGTAGTGATGGAAACCATGTAACCCATTAAGGACAGTCTGTAAGAGCACCCTTGGGACATCGCCATGGTGTCATCACAGAATGCCTTACTGCTCAGCCAGCAAATGTTAGTAGAAAAGATGTCCTTCAGTTTATAGAGCTCAGCTATATCTTTCAATTTTATGCTTTGATTTATCTTTTCTATACCAGTTGTTTGGTTGTATTCAATTAAATAAAAGGCAGAGCAGGTGCTGTATTTTCTTTTGACCATTTGTGAGTAAACCTTTTTTGACAGCAGTAGTGATGTGGCATTTTGTATGGACATTGGCTATAGCTCCAGATGATCAGCTAATAATCATTGGCCAAATTCATTGATTTATATTGTTGATTCTGTTTTTGTAGAGACTTCACTGTGCGAATAGAGAATCTATTGTAATTGTATTATTATTATTACTTAAATTACACTGAACTACATTCACATCATACATTTTATTTCAAGAAATAAAAATAATAACAAATATAATATGTAATAATATATAATGTATCAATATATGTCATAATAAAAGCTACATAAAACATCTACCACACATGTGGTAGTAGGGCTGTTACTATTACTTGATTACATTTATTGGTTAAAATTTGCATTCTCAATTGTTTTGTGATTTTGACTTGAATGATAAACAGGGTAACAAGTCATTAGTTTAGCATGCTTAACGGTTACTATTTTACTACTTGTATTTTACTATTTATCTGTAAACATTTTTTTAGTATTTCACAGAAATAGGCAGGGTAACAAAATAATAATAATACATTTGGAATATTTAGCTACAGCTAGTGATTTTAATGATACTTCCTTTTTAGAAAGTGAGGCAAAATATAGTCAGTTATAGTGAGGGTTTTTCATACATTCTTTATTTCTAGGAATTATAATTTTATTATATAACTCCAATGCCTGTTTTTTACCTTCAGCCCTGGCCTCATAGCTGCCTTTGGAATTACATCCCTTGTTTTTCATTTAAACAACTGACACAATTTTTATAATTCCTGTTGTTATTATTATATTCTAATTTTATTTCATGAATTTCTGTCCTTTTAAAAATAATTTCTATTTTTTATTATAAAACATTTGTTTCAATTGATCAATTTTGATCTAACAATGTGTAATAATTAGGAATTTAGCATTCTATAATTCTGTAAGAGCAGATATGGGCAACTCACCCTGGTGTTAGAGTGTAAACTGTAAATTAAAGCATAATTAATTGTCAGAATAATTACCAGATTACTTACAGTAGTTAATAATGTAACTGACCAAAGAAGTACATTGCAGGGGTCGAAGGTTTAGAATGTCTACTTGTTTCAATGAGCTATTACAGAACTATTTCACATTAAATTAAGTCACAAATTTGTGCCAGTATAATTCGTTGTATAGTGTGGTATTTTTACTGAAATTTTAAACAAATTGTCATATTTTTAATGAATGCTGGAAGTACTTAAAGGAACGTCTGTTGTGACTGAGCCCAGTGTCTCTGCTGCTGCTTGACTTATTTTACTGTTTACTGTTTAATTATTTAAGATTACTGCATTCCAGAGTATATTTGTATTTTTTTTGTATTTTGTACTGACTATTGCACTGTTGGAGCTGGTGAGAAACATTAATTTCATTTCAGCTTGTGTTTTTGGTAAATGCCATGCAAAATGACTGTAAAATTTTCTGAATCTAAATTAGGTGGCGTCCATTAAAAATGTGCTCTGTTATTTATTATGTACTGTAGTAATATTTACTTATGACACCCTAAACCTTTAATCATATCTGATGGCACTTTCTTATGCCATTCCTTCATCAATGTGTGTGTCTGTTTCATGTTGTTTTATATGTCTGATTGTCACCTGAGCTAGCTTTGTGGTTGGGGCCTTTTGCTTTTTCTCTTTTTCGCCTTTGGCTCATTGAGGCTCGGACCCAGATTCTATAAACTCTGTAAAGCTGCTTTGTGACAACGTCAGTTGTAAAAAGTGCTGTATAAATAAAATTGACTTGACTTGATTTTAATGCAAACAATGCTGTGTTTAAGAATCGTGTATTTACATTTACAGCATTTCTCCAGAGTGGCACACATGGGTGCACTTGTACCAATCAAGGACATATTCCAACACATACATACGTAAGTGATTTGTTGATACCTGGTTTATTGTCCATATTGTGCACTAATCACTAAAACGATTCATCAGGTTCTAAGGTTTTAATGAATTAATTTCCTTGATTATAATTGAGTACTTATGACAGTCCTAGTGAAGGCCCAACTGGATCACAGCATGATATAATTTTGTGAGTGAATGTGGCTCGTTTTTTACTTTTTTTGATCTTGGACAGGGTAAAACTTGTATGATAGAATGCAATAGCATTATGCTCTACATATTGTGTTCATGACTGTCATTTGGAACGTCACGTCTTGGTGCGAAAGTGTTATTATGTGACAGTTCGAACAAAGGTGCTTGACCATTTGTTATTAAATTTAATAAAAAAAGCTTCACATTTTGTGCAGTTACGCATGAAGCTGGTTCACAAGGTTTCGAGTTCATTACAGTGAAGACCAAAGAGCAAAGTGGACCCATCTCACATTAATTTTAGCAGCTTGTTTTTACATCGTCTCAATAAATCGACAGAGAACATTCGCATTCTTAATAGAAGAGTGTTTGAAACTCCATTTTGCGCACTGCAGCTTCACAACACTTCTGTCCATACGCCACATGTTTTCATCGGCCCCACAGCCCCACGGCCCCACGGCCCCTGGTTAAATGACGTAGCGAAGATCTGCAGTCATTTTCTGGAGGCATGAAAGCTTTCTGATTTCTGCACCGTGAGCATCTTTTGGGCCTACTGTATGGTGACACTGATTAATGCGCACTAATGGACTTCCAGTGGAAGTAACCTTGTGTTGCTTTGAGGATGGACAGAGAATCTGGCCTAATGATGAAGGATGGGCTCCTGCTGGACTTGAATCTGTGCTGATGTGACTGTGATCATGCCTGGCTTTGGTTCTGCAGATGGCTGCCCTCAGCCCATAGGCAGAGGAAGAACTATATAATAGCTGCAGATGACTTTTGTGAGAGAACCACCCAGTATAGTCAGGGGCTGAATTCATTTTTGCCAAGGAAACAGATGGAGTCAGGTTTAGAAACCGGGAAACGTTTGCATAGAGGTAAATGTCTGCTGACAGCCCAACATCTAAACCTCCTTGTGTGTGACCGCTGCTGTTTGGAGATCAAACACTTTCTAAAGTCTTCTGTAGGGAAACACGAGTTGGAAAATGCAGCTCTGAATTGCAATTCTGTGCCATTTTAAGCCTGACTGTTTTCCCCTAAGAAAAGTTTAATTGTATTTACCTCATCTGCTTCTGAATATTTAGTTATTGATGCAGATCTGGAGCTGCATGGCATCCTAAAAGTTTTCTTCTGGGATCTTAAATCGTTATAAGACATACTCTTCTTTCATTGCAACTTTTGTGAGTTATCACTGTGTATTTATATTCACAGTAGGAAGTTGTCAGTCATAGTTCAAAGTGATGGAGAGATTGGGTCTCTTTTATATTTGTCGTATAGCTGGAAATATATTCAAATAGCTTAAATAATTGTTTCAGTATTATCAATGCCCAATCTAAATAAAATTAAATAATTAAATCAATACCTGTTTTCTGATTATGATCTCTTAAAAAATTCTAAATAGTAACTGTAGAAATAATTTTTTTTTTAAGGCAGCAGGACTTTGGCAAGTTTGATACTTTATAATGAACTTTGTGTGTCTGAGAATGGACAGCATTACTACTGCCCTGTAGAAGGCTTTTAAATGGAATTATTGGCAAACTTTTCCAATTATATGACAAATATGATCATACCTCAGGTTCATATCAACTCAGCTCTACACATTTGGGTGCAGAATGCTTGCACATCCCTAACTCATGCCACCTTCGTTTAACCTCGGTTGCTTCGGGTTGGGATGCTCACTGCACCCTGTTAAGATCTAATAGCTGCTCGGCACAAGCCGGCTCCTTTTATCTGTCAGAAGCGCTTACTGTGTTTCCTGCTCCTCGCCAACCTGCACGAGTTCACTTTATGTAGTCATCTCCACTCTCTGCTCCTGCCCCAGGGCGATTTGTTGGCAATTCCGAACCGCCAGCCTCTCCTCTCTTGACACAGACGGTGTGGATGTGGATGTTGGAATGAGCCCAGTCGCTTTGTTCTGCCTCCTGTTTGTTCTAGCCAGTGCTGGGCTCGTGTTATAAATATCTGTATATTTACTCTGTGGCAACACTGAGTGATGGATACTGGGTGGTAGTCTAGGTTAAGCATGGTGCCATAGCAATGCTATTACCCTACTGAAGTCAAGTCAAGTCAATTTTATTTATACAATTCTTTTTACAACTGACATTGTCATTAAGCAGCTTTACAGAGTTTATAGAATCCAGGTCCGAGCCCCAATGAGCCAAAGCGACAGTGGCAAGAAAAACTCCCTAATTATAGGAAGAAACCTTGAGAGGAACC
>JBBIGC010172144.1:0-15416 GCA_037576955.1 Lepidarchus adonis
ACTGATATTGATGTAACTCCTTATTCAGGTGATTATACTGATATTGATGTAACTCCTTATTCAGGTTATTATACTGACTGATATTGATGTAACTCCTTATTCAGGTTATTATACTGATATTGTGATAACTCCTTATTCAAGTGATTATACTGGTATTGAGAACTCCTAATTCAGGTGATTATACTGACATTTATGTAACTTTTTATTCAAGTGATTATACTGACATTGAGAACTCCTTATTCAAGTGATTATACTGATATTGAGATAACTCCTTATTCAGGTGATTATACTGATATTTATGTAACTTCTTATTCAAGTGATTATACTGATATTTATGTAACTTCTTATTCAAGTGATTATACTGACATTGAGATAACTTCTTATTCAAGTGATTATACTGATATTGAGAACTCCTTATTTAGGTGATTATACTGACATTGAGAACTCCTTATTCAGGTGATTATACTGACATTTATGTAACTTCTTATTCAAGTGATTATACTGACATTGAGAACTCCTTATTCAGGTGATTATACTGACATTTATGTAACTCCTTATTCAAGTGATTATACTGACATTGAGAACTCCTTATTCAAGTGATTATACTGACATTTATGTAACTTCTTATTTAAGTGATTATACTGACATTTATGTAACTTCTTATTCAAATGATTATACTGACATTGAGATAACTCCTCATTCAAGTGATTATACTGACATTTATGTAACTTCTTATTCAAGTGATTATACTGACATTGAGATAACTCCTTATTCAGGTGATTATACTGATATTGTGATAACTCCTTATTCAAGTGATTATACTGATATTGTGATAACTCCTTATTCAAGTGATTATACTGATATTAAGATAACTCCTTATTCAAGTGATTATACTGATATTAAGATAACTCCTTATTCAAGTGATTATACTGACATTGATGTAACTCCTTTTTCAAGTGATTATACTGACATTGAAATAACTCCAAATTCAAGTGATTATACTGATATTGAAATAACTCCAAATTCAAGTAACAGCTGTGTTTTCAACATATTCTATGAAGGGAGAGCAGACTGCATGAAAGTTCTGTTTGCATTTACCTTGGCTATATCTCAGCTTTTCAAGTGGCAGTGAAGAGATCACCACTTTAACCCAGTGTTTAAAGGTCGGGCGTCTGGAACAGACTGTGGATTATTTTATGACGATCGTGTCTCTGTGCGTCTCTTTCCCACATGAAGCTACAACCTGGTCGATGTGATAAACATGCATCAGTAAAACACACATCGCTGGAGAACTTCTTTTAAAAAGTGGGAAAAGATCCAATAATGCAAGTGTGCAGAAATGCTCATCCTCACCGATATCTAGCACTTGCTGAACTGTCCTTAATAATAATTTTGATCAAACAGAAACGTAGCTCCGTAACTTCTTTCAGCATAAAGAGAGTTAAAGTAGAAACTGTACCGGAGGACCCACCTTCCAAACACACATCATCAATGTGATTGGTGGAGACACAATGACTCTTCACTTGTTTCATGGGAGCAATGCATTGTGGGCTATATAGTGTCTGGTGCAGCAAAACCGGTGGGAATACGGCATAAAAAAGTTGGAAAAAGAGTCTGAGTAGTAATTTCAGTTGCAGTACGACGCTAGAGGGAAACAGAAACCGTTTTCTCTTCGGAGTAAAATAATAATTAAAGCCACGGGTCACAAACAGCATCACGCTTTCGAGTGAGTCTTTGCGCTGGTTTCTGAAGAGTGAATTAAACAAGTTAACAAAGTCACTGCATTTACACTGAGGCTGAATTAGTGGTTTCTGCATATCCAACAAAACACAGGAAAGGTAAGGACAGCATTGCTGTTACTTATGTAAGTTAATAACGCCACACATGTTTCTGTGAATATCACGATATATCGATTATTGCAGAATTGTGGTATCACAATATTACCGTTATCATGGACCACATATCGCTTATCATTTCATGAGATATCCTGCGATTCCCACCCCTAATACACATGAATACACTCAACACTGATGTTATCTCTGAATCTTTAAACATTGTAGTTCTAATTAATTAAACAGTAAGAATTTCTGTCTCATATCTTATAAAAACAAGCGGGCATTTTTACACTATTTAACATAGCTATTTTATATGTTTCACTCCAATTTCCTGCCCCAGTTTAGTTAATTCAACTCCACCAATTAAACGATACCACCAAAACTGAGAGGCTGAAGGCCTGCACATGCTTCCATCAAATGCTATGAAATCATACACAGTATTTTTTAATCTTGCTACATTTGAAAATTTTCTGACAGGTGAAGATCATCAGTACTAATCAATCTACAGAACTGTAATAATATTAATGACAACCACTATGCCATAATATCTGTGATGAGTAACACGCAGAAGCGGGGTAAAAAGTTATTTAAATGTTTCTGATATTTATTTAAGCATAAATTCTTCACACTTTATGTAGATTATAGATGACATAGTGTAGTGGGTAACAATGATGCAATCCACCCAGGTGATCCACACTTGGGGAAAAAAACAAGACCTTGGGCAAGACTCATAATGCTACATTAATTACCTCTATTTCATAATTGGTTGATAAAACTCCCAAATCTTATTTTGGGGTTCTCCTAAAGTTTCTTTTCCATTTTTATTTCCAGAGTTATAGGTCTACAAACCTCTACAAATATTAGCTTCCTTGTTCTCATTTAAAACTAAATAAGGAAAGTCCAAACATTTCTTAGTGACCAACTTTGTTCAATGTAAGTAAAGGATTGTAAACACTTGATTTTTGGCTGAACCATATATTTCATTATGGTGCTGCCAGCAATATGGATCTTAACATTTTGTATTAGCATCATGCTATTAAAGATTCTCAAAGAGTCTATGTGACCTTACCACTACCATGTTTCATGAATTAGTTTGTTAAATTGTTTATTTTATATATATATTTTTCCTTTCTGAAGATGGTAATTATCTTCTTGTCTGGAAATATTGTTTTATTCAACTATAGGTTAATGTTTACACTTTTGTGGTGTCTGTTGTTATTGGCCATTATGTATCTGAGGCTGATGGGAGCAATTACAGCAATTATAATTGTGCTGTTGAAGACAATACGTCATGTAGTGTCAACTTATGGGTTTTGGCGATGGTATTCGCTCTTTTTTCTTGTGTTTTTCTCTAAGCTGATCAGAGCTGACTCTTACTCTTCCCAATTGTGTTGTGTTGTTTTTTCTGTAAAATGCTCAAGATGGTTGATTTAGATGTGTCCAAACTGCAAATTCTTCTGTTTTTGTTGTGAATTATTCAAAGCCTGAAATATATAATTCAGGCTACTTCCTTTTAACACTAGCTTTCATCCTGATCTGCACTAAAGGTAGAAGTTTGTTCCTGTGTCAACAGAGTCTAGAATTTAGTGTTGAGATATATTACAAACAGTATCTTTGTACATTTATCAGTTATCTTTGTCTTTCTTAAATTATTCATCTTCAGACTCATTTTTCAGTAACTCAAATGAACTTTGGAACTAATTCTTCTCCTTGGTGGTGTTTAGGAAATTTTGGAGAAAACTTCTAAGAACCCCCTCTCCCCTGAAAAAGTAAAATAAAGTTACATCGGGGTTCCGTTCCTCCGTAATGTGACACAAATTTTGCTGTAAGTCAGCACTCATGCATGTAATGATGACAAATTTTATAAACATGAACAAGTAGTAGCATATCGCTAACACAAGTCTCTTTCGTAGGTGTTTTTTGTGGGATGTGGTGTGTTTTTTGGGGAGCAATGCATTGTGGTCTATGTAATGTCTAGTGTGGGAAAACAGGTGTGTAATACGGGTGGAAAAGAGGTGGAAAGAGAGTTAGTTTCTGGAAGTCGTAGTTCGTTAGCAGCGAGAGCTAAGGGTAAAATAAACACATCCACAGCAGTAATGAAGTGAAACAGTTCCTGATCTTTACTGTAGAGTCTGCTTTACACTTGGAGCCATAATGAAGTGTATGAAGTGTTTTGAGTATCTGTACTTTACTTGAGTAGCCTTTTCACTACATTTCTGTCAAGGTTCATGTTACTCTTTACTTTCAGAACAACTCCAGAGAACGATTTGATCGCGGAGCCCTGCCTTTCAAAAGAAACAGTGCAAATGATACCACTCAATGTAAAAAATGAGTGAACCACGAGCCACCAAATACACTACAGTACAGGAAGTGTGGGGTAGATTGCATTAGCAGTTGATTGACATATAGTACAGCCAATCTAAGGCGGCTTGCAACAAGTTTCACTGCACATACTCGGTCAATCGCAGGAGCTACTACGAAACTCCAGCTAACAGGTCACCTAATAAGTGGCTTCCAGTTTATTTCTCCTAAAGAAAGGGTCTATAAACGAGTGAGGGAACTGGACCAAGTATGAAACCAAAATCGGACTGTTTATTAAAAAGAACAACACTCACTACCCCCAAAAAAGCTAAGAGCTAAGAAAGACGTCCAGATTATGCAATTGCACTCAGTTTAAGAGTTGGGGATGCAGTGTATCTCAAAGGTAGCTGTATGTTAGAATATTTAACATTCACCTGGGTATATTTGTGGTACTGAAGGAATTCAGTGACAATCATAATGGGAATAGCACGTTATCACGCAGCTACTGTGCAATTCCAAAAACAAAGATAATTTTCATTTTGACCAAAATAAAAGAGAAACTCAAAATAGCCTCCTCCTTTTTATTCAAAAGCATGTGAAGGCCACGACAGTACAAGTTCATTCATTTTATCCAGCTTTCTGTGTTTCGTCTTGTTGCTTTCTGCATCTTTTAATGAAATCCTAATAAATACCATATGATACATGTTGCTGCTGCACTCAATCGAATTGGATAACAGTGTTGAGTGTGTGAGCTATAGTTTCTTGGTGCCGCTGTTCAAGGTTACACGTGTTTAATTACACTCTTCATTAAACTCAATCTCCTGCGTAATTGCTCCACCATCTCAGAAGGTCTTTTCCCACACGATACCATGCAGCCTATTTAGATTGAGACGATAACGATACTTCAAAGTTCACAGCTTCTACGTCTGAGAAAAATAAACTGGTTTGTTTTCTGTTCGGGTACATAAAGTTTTGCTGTCATCTGTTCTGAACAGTAAACCTTTATATAAAGCACTTTATTTTGACAGCAGAGTGTGTTTAAATAATGAGTGGGGTGGAAGATCTGTACGGTCTCACAGAAGGGCTTCTGTGGAAGGATGTGGTTTAACTTGACACATACTGTTCTTTACAGTATAGTAATAACAGAAGCAGTTACATACTGAGCAGTGAGCTTTCCTTCTAGTCAGTTTCTTATAACATAATTTTTATTGTCCCATAAGTGGTACATTTGCATAAATATTTGAAATTACAAGCACTCACTTCATACCTCCACTTACTGATCTTTTGATCAGACACTACTACCATATTTGTTGCATTTTGTGACAAATTATCAACAGCCCTTCATCATTGGAAAGAAACCACCATACCATCACTATCCAGGCTCCTGTTTGGGGGGTGGACCATTAGTTATTGCACAGTTGGTGGATAGGATGAAGTCAGTGCATGTGTAAGTTAAGAATATACTGTATATACCTTTGTCTCCGGTTTTCTGGATGAAGACTAAGTGAATTCACCGTAGGTGTGAAATCCAAGGTTCAGCCCATCCAGGCCTGGTGCTGGTATGTTTGGTAGAATTGAAAACTTCATGTTAAACCATGCTGATTGACTTTGACATTTATCTGTACAGAAATGTTGAAGAATCTGTGGAATTCTCCTTCACTATGAGCCATGTTCTGTAGTGTAGATGGCCCATGTAGAAGCCCAACTGCCTGCAATAAAATACTATACGTGGTATGAATATTTGGGAGATTTTTCTGTATTTTTCCACTGATGCTTCACTGCTTATTGTCAGGCACTTGAGTGTGGGTGGTGCTTTAGAAGATCTACTCTGTAGCTGAAGCCAAGTTGCTGAGCCATTGCACTGTTTACTACTGTTTATTCTGCTGTGTTTATGAGATGGGCTCTCTTCTGCAATTTCTGCTCTGGCTTTTTCAAAGGAAGCCGGCGATGACCTAAATAAACTCCACTAGATGGCAACAGTGTTGTGCAATGTTGTTTTCTCCAAACGCACACTCATTGAACCAAAGCAGGTGGAACTAGAAAAACATGGGACGGTGCTTCGTGTGTGCTCTTGTGCATCAAACGGTAATAATTCAAGTCGTGGTCCCAGGCAGCTGGTGGGTTTTTTGTTTTGTGGGTCTTAATTTCAGTCAGTTTATTTATTCTTTTCATCATTCCTTGCTAGACATTCTCTCCATTATCAAAAGAATTAAGAAGCTCTTATTTGGACGTTCTGTTCAGGAAGGGCTCATGGTCACAACTTTTGAGATTGTTTCATGTTTAGCTTGTCCTTTGCAGTAGCACTTCTTCAGAAACCTGTGGTCTGAACTGTTAATCAATATGGACTCATTTCCAACCAACTGTCCTTCTCAAGAACCTTTCTGACTTAAAGAAGGACCTGATCAAATGGCCTGTATCCCGGAGATTCGGTTGGCACTGTTTCTCAGCCCAAAGCCAGCTGCAAAAAGATGACTCAAGAGGGAAGCAGCTTCCAGATGTGTTCTTGTAGCACTGACTGATTGCTGGGGCAGCCCTTAGTCACGAAGAAATGGATTACCAGATTAGGCGACTTTTCATTCCCACTGTATTTGTTTGGGCAAGCCTGAAGAACTTCCTATGTTCAGGCTTCAAGGAAACAAATGTTGACTCAATTGAAAATATGCAGAGAAGAGCAAAAGATGGCCTGTTGTCACAGGTCCATGTGAGGGGGTGCATTTTTATAGAGCCTTTCAGATTTCCTCTAACTATTGTTGATAATGCTACGCTGTGTAGACAAAGTCATGAAGGCTTTAAAAGAGCGGGTACTGGCAGATACATGAAAGGCAAATCGAGCTGTTATCTAAGTCGCCTCTGAACAACTAGGCATTATTTGTGTTTTGTGCAAATCTAAGCCCAAACGGAAAAAAGAACTTGAGAAGAATGTGTCCACAGTCCACTGTTCAAATGACTGAATAGATGTTTGCCCTGTCATCTTAGGCCTTACAGCTTCAAAAGAAACCCATGAGATAGAGAGAATGCCTCAAATCCAGTTTGATATTCCATCTCATGAGCTTTCTGATTGCATTCCACTGTTTGTTGGCAGTGCGCTTTTGTACAGTTTCTATAGCAACTTAGCCACAATTTTGGAGAGTGCTGGCCCTTCAAACAGACCATATTTGCACCATTGCTGACTCTACAGCCTTATCCATTTGGGCACATGAGACACCACTGGGTCAGCAGCAGGGCAGGTTTGGTGAAGGGGACTCCTATTGGAGGCTCAAAGCTCTGAGGGGGCTTTGTGAAAGCAGAAGAATCCATTCCTGGCTCGGTTTCATCCTTCGTTAGCATGTAGCAAGATGATGCCTCTGAACAACTGGAGGCTTTTGAGAGGACGGGGGGAAGCTTTAGTTGATTAAGGCCTGTGTTCTTCTGCCAGCCGCTCTGACCTTCATCCCTGGTGTTAATCACTGCAGTGTTGTCCACATCAACAGCCGGTGACTGAGCAGCGATGAGACCTCACTGAGAGAGTTCCTTCAGATGAATGAATGTGGTGTTTCCTCTGGTTATAACTGTATGCAGTGGACAGAAGTGGACCTTGGTTATAAATGCACAAGATCCTGAAAGTCCATTGCTTTTTAAATATGACAATTTAAACTCTCTCTCTCTCCCCTCTTTTGCTCTCTCTCATCTGTCCTTTTTTTCCCCTTCTTTTTCTTTCTTTACCTTCCACCCCTTCCTCTTTTTCTCTTCCACCTCTCTGAATAGTTAATACATGCCTCCTTCTCTCCATCTCTCTCTTAGCTTGCTCCCTCCTTTGCCGCTTCCCCTTCTTTCGTTTTTCTCCCCCTTTTATCTCTTCCCCCTCTCTTTAGGTTTTCTCATTCTCTCTGTCTCTTTTTCTCTATTCCCTCCTTGTCCCCCTTTTGCACCCCCGCCCATTTTACTCTCTCCATCTTTCTTTTTCTTTCTTCACATTCTACCCCTTTTCCACCACTCTCTTTTGCATCCTTCGCTTTCTCTCCCTCTCTCTGTATCTTTTTCTTCCTCTCCCTTTTCACTCTCTGCCCTATATATCTTTGTTTCTCTCCTGCCTTTCAGTCACTTTCTTTTTTATCCCTACACTTTCCCTTGCTCCTTTCCCTTGTCTTTCCCCCTATTTTTCCTTCTTTTGTATCTCCCTTCTTGTTACTTGCTCTCCTCTTTTCTCTTTTCCTCCCTTCCCTCTCCCTCGCTCTCCCTCTCATCCTGTGTGCAGCTGTCTCTGGTAGTTTCCATGCAATCGATACACTCACAGATGCCTCTCATTTTGTGAATGAAGGAGCTTCTGCCATGTGTGTGCATGTGTACATACTTGTATTGGTGCCAACAATGCTGCACGTTGTAATCTTCAACCTTGACCTGGATTTCTTGTTCTGGTTCAGGTGAATGTGCAGTGCATGTAGGTGCATATCAAAAAGAGATCAGGAAGCCATCGACCTAGCAAACGATTGACCTCTGATGAGTATTGATTGCATAAGATCAATCTGTTTTTAAAAGCCCTATGTAAGTTAGGTAGACCCTGGTCATTGTTTCCCCGGGCTAAATCCAGATCTACTCAAGCTGATTGAATTTCGCCTAACATCATTCCTGTGTGTCACTTCCGTCTTTCTCTGCACCACACAAGCATAGAGTGCGGCCCAGCTCTATTTTAGACTTTCACCACTTAAATTCAGACACCCCTTTGCTTCTCTGAATGCTTAAGGTGCACTCAGAGTCTCTCTGTCCATTTATTCAATACCACTGTTCATTCAGACTCTGGGGTTGTCTCTTAAATCATTCATTCATGCTTCGTGTCCTGAGCACCTGCACAGATCAGGTTTTGTCTCATCTGACTCAACAAACATTTTACTGTCAAAAATACATTTCCCACCATGTACAGCTCTAATATGCTACCAAACCTGTGTTTTGACACATACCAGATACAGCCAAACAGGAATCTTGTTGAACAGGTAAGATGTTTTTCACAAGGTTGTACCCTGAACAAAAATATAAACACAACACTTTCTGTTTTGTTCCCATTTTGCATGAGCTGAACTGAAAGATCTGAAACATTTTCAACATACAAAAAAGACCCATTACTCTCAAATATTGTTCACAAATCTAAATCTGTGTAAGTGAGCAATTCTCCTTTGCAGAGATGATCAATTCCACCTCACAGGTGTGTATATCAAGGGGCTGATTAAAGCATGAATATTGTACAGATATGCCTTAGACCAGGACCACGGACCACGGACCGGTACAGGGCCATACCACTCGTTTAAACTGCCCAAAATAAAGATTCACTCTGAAATGTGCAGTTTGATCACAGCACAATGCTACAGATGTCACAGCATTTTGAGGGAACGTGTGATTGGCTACTGACTGCAGGAATGTCTACCAGAGCTGTTGCTTGTGAAATTAATGTTCAATTTTCTACCATAAGCATCTCCAAATTTGTTTTAGAGAATTTGGCAATACATCCAAACAGCCACCCATCCAATCACAAACGCAGACCATGTGTAACCACACCAGCTCAGGACCTCCACCTCCAGCATGTTCACCTCCATGATCGTCTGAGACCACCAACCCAGACAGTGCAGCAACAATTGTTTTCAGGAACATAACATTTCTGCACAAACAGTCAGAAAGTGTCTCAGGGAAGCTCATCTGCAGCTTGTCGTCGTCATCGGGGTCTGGACCCGACTGCAGTTCATCGTCATGACTGACTTGATTAGGGAAATGCTCACATTTGATGGAGTCTGGCCCATTGAAAAGGCGTCCTATTCACAGATGAGTCCCGGTTTTCACTGTTCAGGGCAGATGGCAGACAGCGTGTGTGGCATCATGTGGGTGAGATACAGTGTAAACATTCATAAGTATTTTTTTGTTCTTAAATATTATCCTCATAAGCACATTTTACTTACAAGGTGGACAAACTACTTTAGTACTTAAGTTCAGTACAGATACCACTAGTAAAATAGTGACTCCAATACAAGTAAAAGTCATACAGTTAAATTTTACTTAAGTAAAGGTACTGAAGTACTTGCTTTCAAAAATACTTAAGTATTAAAGTACAAAAGTAAAATATTTTTTGCAGGAGTGCCCACACTTTTTTGGCTTGCGAGTTTTCTTAAAATGAAAAGTCAAAAGGCTCTACCAACAATTAAAATGCTATAAAAATTATATATATAGTCTTAAAAAGGAAAAAATATATTAAAAGGAATGGAATTGCATAGTCCAGACATAGTTCTTTCTTAGCTTTTTGGTGTGTAGTCAGTGTTGCACTTTTAATGAATAGTCTGATTTTGGTTTCATAATTGGTCCATTTCCCTCACTCATTTTTAGACCCTTTCTTTAGGAGAAATAAATTGGAAGCCGCTAACTAGGTGAATTATTAGCTGGAGTTTTACAGTAGCTCACATGATTGTTGTGACTGAGGTCTCAGATTGGCTGTACTATATGTCAATCAACTATTGAACAACATAGTGAGAATGGATGATTGGCTATTTTTTAATGCGATCTACCCCACACTTCCTGTACTGTAATGTAATCAGTGGCTCATGGTTCACTCATTTTTTACATTGTGCTGTCTCACGTGTGCGGTACAATTTATTTTGAAAGGCTCCGCCATCAACTTCTGCAGCTATCATATTATGAACTCAAAAACATACTGTCAAGCCCTGTCAAGAACATGTCAGACCATCAGGCAGCCATATAACCTAAATCATCAGGCCATGTTGGCCAATCAGAAGCCTGAAAATTGATGTTACTGTCTCTGGTAGGCTAACAAGAGTCTCCTCCAAAAATGGTAATATTGGCAGTGGGTTTGTCCAAATACCTATGTCCAAATATCTGAATAAATCCTCCCTTTCTGTCGACTATTTGTTGATTTTGACTGGTTCTGTAGTTAAGCAGATCTACATGCTATTCAGCTCTCTCGTTATCTTTAGTGAGAACTTGGGGTACAGATCAACTATTCGGATGCAGCCAGAGTTGTGCAAGTGTTGACAGTAGCTGTATCTTCCTTAATGCAGTCAGTACAGTCAGAAACTGTACATTTATGTGTAAACATGCAAAAAGTCCACAAAATTAAAACTGCACAAACACCCTCATAATCACTGGAGAATAATGGCACACAGCAATAAACCAAGGGTATAATTTTCTCAGTCTAAATGTCAACTCTGAGAAGAGTTTCCAAAATCTAAGCTAAGGTAAGAGAAGATATGCTTTATTGGTCCCACAAGTGGGACATTTGCATAATAATGGCATACAGGTTAAGAGCAGCAGAATGGTAAAAACTATAAAAAGATATGATAAAAAGGTAGAGTAGATATTTACATGTAATACAAAATATATACAGTACATAAATAGACATGTGTGTATGTATGGAATAAACCTATACATGTGTATAAGTACAAAATGTACAGTGTACAGTGGTGTGAAAAAGTTTTTCCTGATTTTTTTCTATGTTTGTCACACTTAAATGTTCCAGATCATCAAACAAATTTAAATTTTATTCAAAGATTACATAAGTAAACACAAAATGCATTTTCAAGTCAAGTCAAGTAGGCTTTTATTGTCATTTCAACCGAATACAGTTCTGTACAACGTTCCTCCAGTACCAAGGTGCTACATACATGCAAACACAACATAAAATAAATTTACAGACACAACATAAATTAACAGCACTTTATAAGTTAACCTAAAACTATCTATTCTATATTAAAAAAGGGACAACAATAGACAACAGACAACAAAGTGCATGTGCAAATGTGCAAACAAAGAGCTACAATAGAATGTAACAAGACAATGTAACGTAGTGAGGTAGTAGGAAGAGAAACAGTAAATAGTAAACATTGACACTCTGAAGTGGTGAGTAGTGTGCAAATAGCAAGTAAAAATAAAATATAAAATATTGTGCAATATATTGCAAAGAGCAGTGCGGGTATGTAGGTATGAACAGTTTTGCGATGGTTGTAGTTCAGGGTGATTGTGCATGCGTGTGTTTATCAGTTCAGTCCTGATGTTATTTAGTTCATCTGAATGAATGATGTCCACAACTGGTGTCTTTCCAAAAGCACTAATAGTAACACATTATGTCATCATGTATTAAAATCCTGCTTAAGCAGCACATGTCCAGGCCCATCTAAAGTTTGCCAGAGACCATCTGGATGATCTAGAGGAGGACTAGGGGAATGTCATTTAGAAACGCCACTCGCCATATTTGGAGAGGGAAGAATGCTGAGTTGCATCCCAAGAACACCATACTCACACAATATCGATATTGCAATATATCGTCCTTGCTCACGCGATACGATAACTGATATGTCGGCAGAAATATCGACATTTAAATTACTAAACATTCGCCATCAAGTTGACTCACAGGCATCGCTACCTCTTCTCTTCTCTGGGTGGGGCTGCTTGACTGAGTGCAGGAGATTTCTGTGAGAGCTGAAGTAGATGTTTCAACAGCTTGTGTTACGTTCCAAACTTTGAAATTGCAACAGTTAGATGCAAAAAAGCTCAACTGAAATGCCACAGCCACAGCCAAACAGAAATAAAGCCCTGAAGCTGAAGTAGCCGTTGCACTGCACTTCTGACTGTGGTTGAAAAGCAAATATAGGTGACAATAGGTAAGGTAACAATAGCATTGCTGTTACTTATGTAAGTTAATAGCGTACCTGCATGTTTCTGTGTTATATCGCTACACAATTGTCATGCAATAAATTGATTATTGGAAAATTGCGATATTATCATTATTGTGGGCCACATATCGCGTATTGTATTGTGAGAGACCCTGCAATTCCCACCCCTAACACCCACTGTAAAGCATGGTGATGGAACCATTAAAACATTTGACCAACCAAGGTTACATTACAAAGTATTGAGGTGAACTTTTATTATTGACCAAATACTTCTTTTCTACACAATTATACAAATAAATTCTTAAAAAAAATCATACAATGTAATTTCCTGAATTTTTTTACATTCTGTCCCTCACAGTTGAAGTGAACCTATGATGAACATTACAGACTCTCTTAAACTTTTAAGTGGGAAAACTTGCAGAATCGGTGGCTGCCCCACTGAAGTAGCTCTCAGTTTCAAAAAGGTTGATGAGTCCAAACTGAAAAGCCTAAAAGCTGGTGAAAGTGCCTTTAAACATGAGACAAAAAAAAGGGAAAAAGCAAACCCAGTCTCTTATTTGCTATCTGTTGAACAGACATCATTAGTGCTATATGTAATCTAATAATAGCGTATATCAAAAGGACCATTACGGAATGCACATCATTTTGCGCAGGGCCAGCGCATAATACATAATACATAATACAATTCACTGCTCTAAATGACGTATGATTTTGTCCCCTTCTTCAAGTTCTAACAAGTCTTGGCACAGTCTTCAGTAAATAGGCCAATACACTAGTGGTCCCCAACCACCGGGCCGCGGACCGATACTGGTACCATCTAAGTGTGTTAGAGACTCAACTATTCTGGATAAAAGTCATGGCAGAAAACCCTGACATCGCCACAACAGCACTGAAAACTTATTTTGAAAGGAAAGTTTATGCATTACCATAGCAACCAGAGCGCATTAGGGGCAGAGAGGAGTGTTTGGCGTGTTTCAGGAGGACGCTGCTAATAAAGTTGCATACAGTACTTTCATGTTTGTTATTATATTTACAAAATACCAGTTTTTGTGCCAGTCATATCATTTTATTTTGTTGTATTTATCCACGGCACCTTAAAGGCCGGTCCGTGAAAATATTGTCTGACATTAAACCGGACTGCGGCGCAAAAAAGGTTGGAGACCGCTGTCATACACAATACTTCACACCAATGTCATCATTGTATACTTCTGTTAGATGGCTCAATCCAGCAGAAATTCACTTTTTACCTCAACTAACCCTTCACATTGGGTATGGAGGAATAAGTACACCATGTATTTTTGGCAGAAGCATGATTTATTCAGGAGCAGACGGTCCATTTACCTGTATGAATGTCTTTTTCACAGTGGAGTTTCTGCCCATTCTGGCCCTGGAGGCAAGATCTCACCCCAAACCTGCTGCCTGAACAAATGCTTTTGTAAATCTTGGCCAAGTTGGCACCCCCTGCCAGCGGTGCCTAGTGACTAATTTCCTTGCTATCTACCTTGGACTTCCAGTGGAGAGATATAAAGCCAGCCATTTTCTGTCCACCTCCTCATCACATTCCAACAAGATTTATTGGCCAACAAAGTAAAATACCTGTGTTGTTCATGTGACATGAACTTATTATTAATATTATTGTATATTAGAATGGGACAATACTGTCAAAAACCATCTGTATTTACCATCTGTTTCATGCACACCCCCAAGATGGCGACCATCTTAAAGCGAGACACTTATAGTGTAAGCCTTTTTGCGTGCCTTATCAATTTTTATCTACATGCGACCTCATTACTATTTATGAGCATGTACATTAAATGCTATGACACATTATACTTCTTCATAAGCTCCGTATTTTGGTTGTGGCATTCCAGAGAGGAATTAGCCTAAAAGCTTCTCCACTTATTGCTGCAGAAGTTTCATTTGCATTTTCACTCTGACGCTCCAATAACGGCAGACTATAAAACTTATATTAGTCCCCACAAGAACACTATATATCTTTCAGCTGACTGCAAAGGAAATTACAGAGAGAAATCAAGGATGGCGCCAAGAAGTTGTGAAGAGCTTTATACGCAGATGAAACCTACAATTTACATTTCAATCCCGCACATGTCAAAGAAAATATGGCCACAAGTAAACCCAGCAGGACGACACCGTGCAGATGACGGAGGAGCAAGTCAGTAGAAAGTGTAAAGAATTTACGAACAAGTATAAACACACATTTCGGTGTGCAATAGCTTCACAAACCTCATAAACATCATAAATGATCATTTCAAAAGAAGCTAAATTAGTCTCTGGTGATAATTCGCACGTTTACACACATTACATTTAGAAATCAGACTGCACACATTTTTCTCTGTTCTGCTCCGGGCGATGCCACAGCCATCCATGAACAAAACTCCCTCCCAGCCACTCACTCGGTCCTCCTCCTCCAGCCATGCTGAGCTGCCCAGTGATGTTGCATTATTGAAGTTTGAAAGAATGTAGTGATTGTTGGAGCAAGCATTTATCATGTGACTTTGTTAGGCATAGATATATGAAACCTACCCTTTACCAATCATTAATGTGTGTGTGTGTGTGTGTGTGTGTGTGTGTGTGTGTGTGTGTGTGTGTGTGTGTGTGTGTGTGTGTATACCCTCTT
>JBBIGC010172160.1:0-15415 GCA_037576955.1 Lepidarchus adonis
GAGAGAGAGAGAGAGAGAGAGAGAGAGAGAGAGAGAGAGAGAGAGAGAGAGAGAGAGAGAGAGAGAGAAGAAAAAAACAAAGACAGTTAAAAAATAATTTAATAATTTTTATAAAACATTATCTGGTCAAGTAGCATGAAAATCGTGGTCAGACAAACACACACCCTTAACACATCAGCAAGCTGCACAGCCTACAGAAATGACTGAAATTCTGTATTTGAGGGACACACTTTTATTGGCCAGGGTCAGCTATGAATATCCCAATCTGCTTCTCACAATACAGGTTTTCTTTGCATATACAAATATTTGATTTGTACACTATAAACATATTAAAATGTTAGAAATTAATTTGCAAACTTACTATTACACTACTACTGTATATATTTAGTAATCTAAAAAAAATTAGCAGATAAATAACATTTAAATATATAAATTAGGCACCAAAGAGGAATTCTAATGTAGTATTGGGGCAGCCATGGCCTAATGGGTAGAGAAGTGTGTTTGTGATGGGTCACAGGTTCGATTTCCAGAACCAGTCAAACGTCTGATGTGCCCTTGAGCAGGGCACCTAACCCTGGGTGCTGGTACAGTGGCAGCCCATAGCTCCAGGTGTGTGTGCTTACAGCCTTGAATGGGAAAAATTCAGAAAATAATTTCCCCTTGGGAATTAATAAAATATTTTTTAAAATAAAACAAAATGACAAATAAAATGAAAAGTAGTATGTTTTTTTCTTTATAAGAAATTTAATGTCTATTTTTTCAGTATCAGTTACCTGTCTTGAGCAACACTATTGGAATTTTCTGTATTTAAATTAAATTAAAACTAATATTTTCTAAAAAAAAAAAATTGGAATGTTTACATACAGTACTGTGCAAAAAGTGTATTTTTTATTTTCAGTTTGCTATTATTAGAACCAATAAAAAAATGGTTCGGTTACCATTTACAGAGTTCCTCTTTTGCTAATCAAAACTTGTGTTTTACTGGCAGAAAGTCATTTGCTGCTCACAAGACTTTTGCACAGTACTGTAGCTGTTCATCATTCTGTATACCATGTCATTTTCAGATTTATGAATTTATGAAATATCTGAAACTTGCAAATAACATTAGCACTAATTTTACTTTATGATAAAAACCAAAAGCTTCCAAATTATAACTGTACTTCAGAATGTTAATTGTTAACTTTTAAATGGTATTGTACCTGTGGTGGTGACACCAGAGAAGACCCAGCACTGGCCATATTTGACAGGCACTCCCCCGTTCCTGTGGTACCTCCTTAGGATTTCCACACTGCCACTCCAGGCTGTGGGGGGTGTTCCACCTCCATAGTTTCCAGACCAGTTCCCTTCCAGAACTCCATGGTCATCAGGAGAATTGATCTAGAGCACACAGAGATATAAGTAGACCAAATTGTTTTAACCTTTACTTTTATTTAAGCCTATCACAAGATTACATTAAAAAACGAGCTGTTACAGAGGCAGCGGGGGAAAATACTTCTTAAAATAACACAAAGCCATGTGATAAAACCATATCAATGTAGAAGCCTGGTGTTGTGTTTGACTAGCCTGTATGGGTTTGATTGGCCTGTCAGCAGTCCTGGGTACAATTGCAACAATTAGTACCTTCAATTATAAAACAATACAAACTATAAGTAAAGATGATAACACAGTTCTAAAAATCTTTCTTGGTTTGTTGCAGGCATCAAATTAAAAAAGACAGAAAGCCTTTTGCAAATGACACGTATTAATGTATCATGGAGGTGTTGGACTAGCTGTGCCACCTCTGTAGGGTCTCACGCTACCAGTAGACACTGACCCTAACCAAATGCAATACTAGTTCAAAAACCAGTCAGAAAAGTTTTAAATGCCTTGATGCTATACTCTGATTAAAAAGGTTCCTTTAATTCTCTGAGTAGTGTATTTAAAAAATAAGTTGATCTGTGAAAACATTGAAAATCTCTTCTTTGTACTTTTGCCATTTAAAAAATGTTTAAATTGTACAAATCACTGATTGTGGTATATAATGCATTTTACAAAATGGTGTTTGTGTTACATATATCAGAATTAGAATCAGATTTATTGGTTAAGTATGTAAACACAAAAAAGCAGAGAATTATCTGTGAAGTTTTGTTCCAGGTCCCACCATAGCAGAGATGACTCGAACCACATTCACTGGATCTCCTCGACCAGAAGGAGGACCTTCACTCTTCTCCAGAATATACAGACATGCCTCTAAAATACCTTGATCAAACTGAGAGAGAGAGAGAGAGAGAGAGAGAGGAGAGGGAGAGCAAGAGAGAGACTAGTATACATTCATTTATTTTTTGTTTTTCACAGTTTGTATCAGATAACTAACCCATCCCAAACAGTTTTTAAGCTTACAAAGGGTAATAAGTTAGAAAGTGACTAGATTCGTAACATTGGTCCTATTGTATCAACTATTAAGGTTTTTTGGGGCCTGGATCTAAAAATAATTTAATGCAACAATGTATAGTCTACCTGGTACCATATGTCACAAATGATGAACCGTTATGTCGTTAACATTTGTGTTCAGTGGTTACAGGCTTTAGTCAATATAGAACCCCTTCCAAAAAGATATAATAATTTGATTTATTACAAATGAAACAACCTGGAGGAATCATTTTTATATTTTTATAATACATTACAAATTTGAATAACAAGTTTGACTGAAAAACATCCTTTTCAAATAAAAATTCTAATTTAAACAAGATATTGTCCTCTTTTAAAACATTACTCAACCACATTATGTTTTTGGTAAGAATGTTTTTTTTTTACATGTTTTTATGGCAGCAGATCAACTGTGTCAGATATTGGTACAACAGGCCTCAATGATTAAAGATGTACACAATATCTGACAAAAGTGAGTACACCCCTTACATTTTTGACCAAGACCATACAGCGGTTTAACAGGACAGGTTCCACTCAGAACAGGCCTCGCCATGGTTGAGCAAAGAAGTTGAGTGCACATTCTTAGTGTCATATACAGAGGTTGCATTTTGCAAATAGACATATGAGCACTGCTACTATTGCTGCAGAGGTTGTAGGGGTCGTGGTCAGCTTGTCAGTGTTCAGACCATACGCCAGACACTACATCAAAGTGGCCTGAATGGCTGTTGTCCCAGATGGAAGCCTCTTCTAAAGATGATGCACAAGTTTGCTGAAGACAAGCAGACTAAGGACATAGATTACTGGAACCATGTCCTGTGGCCTGATGAGATCAAGATAAACTTATTTGGTTCAGATGGTGTCAAGAATGTGTGGTGGCAACGAGGTAAGAAGTACAAAAACAAGTGTGTCTTGCCTACAGTCAAGCATGGTGGTGGGAGTGTCATGGTTTGGGGCTGCATGAGTGCTGCTGGCACTGGGGAGCTACAGTTCACTGATGGAACCATGAATGCCAACATGTACTGTGACTTACTGAAGCAGAGAATGATTCCCTTCCTTCAGAAACTGGGCCACAGGACAGTATTTCAACATGATAACAACCCCAAATACACCACCAAGATGACCACTGTCTTGTTACCAGCCGAATATCAGGGTGGATGATGCTATCACCTACCTGCTGTATCGGGCCTTTTCTCACCTGTTGAGTGCCAAGTGCACTGTGAGGTCATGTTTTTTTTTTACTTCTCCAGTGCCTTCAACAAAATCCAGCCCTCAGTGCTGAGAGAAAAGCTGGCAGGAGCAGGAGTGGAACATCAGTTGTTGGATTATTGACTACCTCACCAGTAGACCCCAGTATGTGAGGCGCCGAGACTGTGTGTCTGAGATGGTAGTCCACAAGGGACAGTACTTGCCCTTTTTTTCTTCTTTCTTTTTTTCTTCACCTTTTATACTGCAGAATTCAGTTATAACACAGACACTGCCACTGTCAGAATGGAACGAACTGAAATAAGGGGGGCTATCAAAGACTTTGTCAGTCAGTGTGAACAGAGCCATCTGCTGTGGTCTGCTGGTGTGGTGGAATTGCAGAGAGGGACAGGGAAAACTAAACAAGCTGGTCAAGAGGGCCAGGTCTGTCCTGGATGTTGGCCTCCATCATGGACAACACCTGCCACCCCTTAGATGAGACTGATACACCTGTAAACATCTCTAAAGATCCTGTAAATTATTTTTTTGTGGTTGCTGATGTTTATATTGTAGCAGGGCTGAGGCCTGGGTGGTGTGCTTATGCCGCACGGCCCCATGGGAGAGTTCTGTGTTTTGGGGAGTTTACTGTGTTTGTTTTGGGGGCTTTTTGGTTAAGTGTTTCAGGGATTAAGTTGGGCTTATGTGTTTAGTTCAGGGGATAAACAGCTTACTCACCCTCAGTGGGTCAGATGGGTCGGTAGCTTTGTGGGGTGGGTTCAGTCAGGAGAGTTCATGTTTTTGAGTTGCTCTGTGTGTGCTATGTCAGTTGGGGGTGCATGTGTGCTTTGAAGTCCTTTACAGGACTAATAAAGGGAAGGCTTCGTCCCCAACTCGAGCAATACTCTTTTGTTGGTCTCCATCATTTTCTCAGTTCGACAATTACATGTGGAGAAATCGTCACAATATGTTTATAGGGTTATCATTTGAATGTACAGATTATTATTATTGCTTCTGTGGTACTCTTTTTATCTTTTATGAGCTATATAACACCAAAATTTTCCACTTTGGATAATAAATTTTTATTCTATTCTATTCTATTCTATTCTATTCTATTCTATTCTATTCTATTCTATTCTATTCTATTCTTAAGAAAATGAGGGTAAAGGTGCTTGACTGGCCAAGCATGTCTCCAGACCTTAACCTTTAGTGCATTTGTGGGGCATCCTCAAACAGAAGATGGAGAAGCATAAGGTCCTTGCTCAAGATAAACTCCATGCTCAAGAGAGCAAAGAGTTAAGAAAATAATGATGGCCACACAAAATAGACACTTTGAGCACAATTTGGACATTTTCACTGTGAGGGGTGTACTCACTTTTGTTGACAGCGGTTTGGACATTAATGACTATGTGTTGATTTATTTTGAGGGGACAGCAAATTACACACATACAATCTGTACACTGACTACTTCACATTTTTCAGTTCTCTTTTCACAGCACCTGTCCAAAGTTCCATGTTCGAGTTCCAATTTGTTTCTCGTTGCCATAATAAATCCTCCCTGTGTCATTCAGCACATATTCTGACTTCTGATCTTCATCATCCATATATACTGGGTCCTCTGATAGAGAGAGAAAGAGAAAGAGAGAAAAGAGAGAGAGAGAGAGAGAGAGAGAGAGAGAGAGAGAGAGAGAGAGAGAAAGAGAGAGCAAAAGAAAGAGAGAGACAAAAGGTGAAATGGAAGTAGGAGGGGTTATTTTTGTAGCTGGTTGTAAAAGTGCAGAGACTCAATTCCTGGACTTTACTGAGTGGTATGAAAAACTTCACTGAAATCACTGAAGTCAGCCCCCAACAGGGTGTGGTGTTTTACAACAGTGTGCTCCAGTCAAACTAAAATACATGACACAGAACACTGGAAGCTTTCTTCCGTTACTCACAGATGGGCTTGATTATAGGAGGAATGTGGTGAGAGAGGGCCACTTGGACACATTTATGGACATCAAAAATCACATGTTTATTTTCCTATATTATCCAGACAAAACCTGCACTGGTGGGAAATCCAAAGAAAAAACAGGTCCAATCTATTACCTTGTCCAGGACACACAAAGTAAAGTGTAATTTTTAAACTAGGGTCAGGGTTTGACATTATTGTCATGAGAATAAATAAGTACACCTCAAAGAAATTTCAAGCAAACATTTCACCCATGAGTGCCTAAAGACAAAAATTGTATAATCCACCAAATGAAACATACACTGATAAGTGATACTTCATTTACATAATTTATATAATAAACACAAAAACACATGAGTCAAATTGAAGTAAGTAAGTATGAGGTTACATTTATCACACCTTCAAATCTTTACAAACGGTCATCATGGGTCAGGATGGGTGTTTCCCTTCTTTCATTCTTTCCAATGGTTCTCTCCTTCTCACAGAAACAAAGGCTGCATTCCAAACTGGTGCAAGGCAGGTTAAATTATTAGTCAAAAAGCTAAAGTAAAGCTAAAGTTCCAGCACTTTGGTTTTCAGAAGGATCAAGCAGTGTGCGCTTTGTGAATGTTCGCTATATATCAACTGCTGAAATGCTGTATTAAGACAAATCACAGAAGAAATCTGAATCTATTTAATATGTGGTTCCAACTTAAATTGAGCCACACTATTTCCAGTGCCTTGAAAAAATATTCATACCCCTTTTCCACATTCCACATTTTATCATGTTACAACCACAAACTTAGATATTTTATTGTTAATAAAAATATCTACAAATAATATTTTATTATTATCTCTCACTATTAAAATAAACATACCATTAAACCAAATGAATATATAGCATTAAACGAGGCGAGTCTCCCTGGATATATTTATCTACACCAGCCTCATCCGTCTGGAAGAGTCATCCGGAGTCCGAATTTATAGTGATTACTTAAACACACAAAAATTCGACCACAAATTGAAATCTTTTGAAGTTCTTCATGCTAACATTATACTTGTAACCACAAAAAATTAATCTCCACAATCAGTTCCATTAATTATCATTTATAGACCCCCAGGGCCTTACTCCGAATTTCTAAATGAATTTGCTCATTTTATCTCTAATGTTTTGTTTCAACAGACAAAGCATTAATAGTAGGAGACTTTAATATTCACTTTGATAACCTTGATGATTCTACTCTGAGATTCCAGCTCCAGCTTCAGATTCATGTCTCACTCTGCTGCTCGGATCATGAAGAGGAAGATCATCTGTGATTATTCCCTCACGCCTACTGAAGAGAGCACACATGGACAAAAAGCTACCTGATCTCACTTAAGGAACTGCAGATGCATCTTCACATTGAACTGTTGAAATTTTTTTTCATAGATTTTTCTGTTTTTATCACTCTCCGGAGGAGGATGGGTTTCCCTTTCTGAGCCTTGGTTCCTCTCAAAGTTTCTTCCAATAATTAGGGAGTTTTCCCTTGCTACTGTCGCTTTGGCTCATTGGGGGCTCGGACCCGGATTCTAAAATCTCTGTAAAGCTGCTTTGTGACAACGTCAGTTGTAAAAAGAGCTGTATAAATAAAATTGACTTGACTTGTGTCAGAATGTGAAGCTAAACAGAAGTTACAGAATGGAGAAGCAGAAGTGTCCTTACACAATATCTCTGGCATCAGGCAGAGAAAGGAGGGAGAGAGACAGAGTATGATGACCTGCTGTACACCCACTTCTGTGAGGGTTGTGAACGCTGAGCCAGAGAAAGAGAGTTTGGTAAACTCTGTGGTTTCCCACTAAACCCTGAGAAATTACTAATGCGCAAACAAACAGCAGCATAAACCACTAATGCACTAGAAGTCTGATGCTGAGTTTCAAGCCAGGTATAAAAGTTTTGATTACCATGGACAGTGTCAGAAAGTTTAAGGGCGGAACAAGTTTAAGTGCCGCTTTGCCCTTCCAATCCGATTATAGTGGAACACACACTGAGACTTCTTGGCATGTGCGTTCATGAAAGAAAGTATGTATTGTTAAACCTATTGTTATGATTTTGCTTATATACAGTACCTACACACCAAACACTAATTAATGAGTGCAATAGAATGCTGAATAATAGTTACCTTTGTTAGTTTCTGCCTATACACGATGCTATGCTAAGCTATGCTATGCTTAATCTCCATTACAGGCTGTTCCTAGCACAATGCTAGCAATGTGTTAACTATTCAGTACAGTATGGGGTGATTACAGTATTACTAACTGTGATGTTTATTGTTATTGAATGACCAGTTGATTGCTATTTCCCTGTAACTTGAATTTATTAGCACACAAACTGATTGATGTATTTCTCTCTCTATTGCAGATCACACACATACACACACGCAGCACATGTTCTATAAACCAGCTAAAAGTGTGCTCGCCACCAGACTCAGATTCTCTGATCGGAATCATTGTCCATGTTGCCGCTTCAACCAGTGTTAACCGTTGTTAAAGGGACAGTTTAAATTGTAACAAGTCCTCAGTGTCTGGTCACATGTCTTGTTTTGTCCCACCTCTCACCAGGTGTATCTCTTTTGTCTAGGTCAGGGGTCTGCAACCCACGGCTCTTTAGCCACCTTGCTGTGGCTCTGTTTGGCCTTGACAAAAAACCACCTACACACCACTTCTAAAGAGAGTGACGGTCTGGTTTTGCTTCAAGTGGTTCACTGGTACAGCCCTGATCACTTTACTAACGGGGACGACACCAAGGGTGTATCCTTCTTCCTGTTAACCAACTGGGATCGCTTCTAATTCTAATTCAACAGTCTTAACTCAATATTTACAGATCTATATTATGCAGTTGGACCATTTCAACATTTCCCTCAAATCCAATGCTCATTGGCCATTTCTCAAGCAACCATTTGGTTATAGCTCTTTATTTACTATCTACTATTTACAATGGTGGGGTAAATTGCTAATTTTTTATGTGGAACTGTTGTATCTGGGGTCTTAGAATGACACATTTAAAATGACAGAACTGGTTAAAATATGGGGGCACTGTAAAACCCTCAAGCCATTTGTTAAAGCATCTTTTTGGAGCTGGCTTAAAGTCTCAAACAGTTATAAGCTTATCAGAAACGCTCTGCCCTTCTGAGGCTGGGATATCAGGCTTGTTTGGGTAGCTAATAACGCCAGGGAACACAATTTGGGCAACTGTATTACCCGCGCCATGGCATGTCTGTATTTATTTATTTATTTATTTACCGAACAAGCCCCTCTTTACCCGATTCTGATTCTGAACTTACACGCCTGAAAATTGTACCACCCTTGCCTCCCTATTACCTATTATCGATAACGGCACCAAGCCAGGACCTTTAAACCCTGTTCGAGCTAATTACACATGCTTTAATTTCACAGGAACCAAAAGATCTTTAGGTAGCATTCCTGTGGAGTGGTGTGTCTCTTTCAGGAATGGTTCCGAGATCGGGACTGTATTATTATAGTGGTAATTGTAGGCTCACAATACGCATGAGACAGGCTGATCCCGGCCTGTGTGCCATGGTGAGATTTGGTGCTCTCTTGGTCCTTATTGAAGTAAAGGGGGTATGGGTAGAACCTACCTCAGAGCGGTCACTGACCCGACAAAAAATTGGTTATGCCCTTGTTGGTGAACATTAAGGACAAGAGAGCCTCTCCCATGTCCTCCTCCTGTGCACACGAGATTTTCAATAAAAGAAAAAGAAAAGACGTGAAGTGTTTTGAGTGTTTGTTGATCCTTGGCCTAGGATTTCCGAACCAGGAGTTTTGTGAATACCATTAAACTCAATAAAGGTTACACCACCTGTGTTTACTTCCTGCAGCAAACCTGGAACCATGACATAAATAACCTGTTCCAATCATGCATGGTCATGCTCTGAAGTTTTTGTTTTGAGTGAACAACTTTCTGTCTTTACAATATACAAAACAAAACAATACTATTCCTTAACCACTTAAACTACCTCCACATTTTTAGATACATATCTTATTCACTTTTTATTAATTAATTTATTTAGTAACTACTATGGAAAATGTCAATAATTACATTGTTATGAAACTAGTTGAACCATACGGTCCTTAGCAAATTAAGGGGACAAACATCACAATACATTTTTGTGCAACAACTCCACATATATTCTTAATCTCTGTCTTAGTGTCTTACCTTCACACCAGGGGTTGAACAGCATACAGATGTTTTTGTTGGGGTCATATGTGGTTACAGACTCACTCTCTGGACAGTGGGTGACAATGGTGAGTCTGTATGAGCCAATAACAGTGTTTGGGGAAGAGTTGACGGACAACTTGATCCGATTACTGTTCTGTTCTACAATCTTGGCCTCCCAGCACAAGTCCTGCAGCTCCTCCACTAGAGGGATGATGATGTGCGTACCTTTCGATACCAGCGGCAGTGACCCTGTAAAGACAAATCACTCAGCATGCTGACTTTCTTGCTATTTTACATTGTTCTTGTATTTTACTTCTGCTTGTGAGGTCTACTTATAATGTTTCTGTGAATATTAACAAAGATGAAATAGTTCTGAGCCTACATTCAGGCTATATAGCCTATTACACTTCCATGATGTTAACTTGGTCCTTCTTATATTATTATTTGTTGATACCTCATAAAAGCTTGTAAGTAGATAAAAAGATATTTTATTAAACTTATAATGGTTAATTTTAAGCAAGAAGCACAGCCCAGTTCTTTCCAGGAATGTACCCTTATAAACCTCTAGATTTAGAAAAAAGAAAGAAACAAATTTAGATTAAAAAAAGAAAACCATCCATCTTTCTGAAATCAGCACAATGAGGAATGTTTGAATATGTGAGTTTATTCTGAGAAAGAATGCACCCAGTTTGCTTCAACTTCCCGTTTTCTGATTCACTTGCATTTGTCTGTTACTGTTAGTGAATGTATATGAGATTATTGTCAAGTTATTCGAACTGTCATAACTTTTACAGAGGTGCAGCCTTGTGATTTATTTACCCATTAAGGTTAACTCTTTACAACAACTGGTTATTTATCTGAGTGAAGTACTACCTGGTACATCCAGTGACTGTACCTGGAACTTCCTTCGTCTTTGCCTCTAATGAAATATAGCTCCATCTCCTTCATTCCCTCACATGCTAAAGGTCCATCAGTCATCTCTTTTGTCACACCTGGCTGCAGTATGCTGTACTTTGATTATGAAACACTCATCAGATAAATGAAAAATGGCATATGGGAAAGACTCAAATGTTTGTTTTTCCAGCCACGTAAGGGTTAAAGCCTTGCACAATTTATCAATGAAAAAATTCTAGCAACATATTCTGTTACTGATTCATTAGTCTAAAGTGGGCTACACTTCCACCCCACCCCCTCTCTCTATCAGTCCACACCCGTGTGGAGAGTTTAGCCATGCATTCTTTTCAGGGAAGACTAAGTGGAAAACATAGTTGAAAGTACAGTTACAAATGTCCTTCTGCAAAGACCCTGACTCCTACTGTTCCATTTAATTGTTTGACGTACACATTTTTATCTATAATCTCAGTCCAATACACAGAGGAAACAGAAGGTATCTGTGAATTAACACTTTGTCACTTTTTATCTCTGTGTGTCTATGTGATAGCAGTATCAGTAATACTATCTTTTTCAATCTACTGTATAAAAAAGAACAACCTACCTTGTATGTGAAGGAGTTTTAAAGTAGCAGTTTCTAATAAAGTGGCCAGCAAGAACAAATACAGTGGTGTGAAAAAGTGTTTGCCCCTTCCTGATTTCTTATTTTTTCCATGTTTATCACACTTTCAGATCATCAAACAAATTTCAATATTAGTCGGTGACAACACAAGTACACACAGAATGTATTTTGAAGGATTTTATTATTAAGGAAGAAAAATATCCAAACCTACATGACCCTGTGTGACAAAGTAATTGCCCCCTAAACCTAATAACTAGTTGGGCCACACTTAGCAGCAACATCTGCAATTAACGTGTTTGTGATAACTTAATGAGTCTTTTACAGCACTGTGGAGTAAGGTTGGCCCACACATCTTTGCAGAATTGTTGTAGTTCAGCCACATTGGAGGGTTTTTCAAGCATGAACCACCTTTTTAAGGTCATGCCATAGCATCTCAATAGGATTCAGGTCAGGACTACTTTCTCATTTGTTCCTGAATTCCTCTGGATCTCGGCATGATGTCTAGCTTTTGAGGATCTTTTGGTCTACTTCACTTTGTCAAGCAGGTCTTATTTAACCTTAAAATTCCTAAATAATGTATATCTTACAGTAATTATATAAAGGGAAATATAATATTTGTATGGATTATTACAGAGCAAAAACATTTATTAAGTTAAAATAAAAATATAATAATAATAATACTTTATTGTAAAACATTTATTCTTTAATAAAAACAAGTTAAAATAATAATAATAACAACAACAACAACAACAACAAGATGAAGAAGAAGAAGAAGAAGAAGAAGAAGAAGAAGAAGAAGAAGAAAGAAGAACATAATTATTGTAGTGACCTGTAGTGTCTTATATGTGCAGAGTTTTCTAGAGAGACTCTCTGTAGAGAAACAGGTTACTTGAGCCCAAAGTGTCCTTGAACATTCCAGGAGCTGCTCCATTATCATAAAAATAATGACTGAGAGAAGTGGGTGGGTTTGTGGGTGGGATGTATGGAAGGGGTGCCACTGAAATTTTCAGGGACTCCAGTGTTAAGTGATTTCTTGATTGAGAACAGGCGTGGCAGTAATCAGGCCAGGGTGTGGCCTGATTAATTGAATTAAACTCAGGTGTGATGAACCACTGTTATGTTTTAATGGGGGCAATCACTTTGTCACAGAGGGTCATGTTGGTTTGGATATTTTTCTCCCTTAATAATAAAATGAAAACACTTAAAAAACAGATTTGTTGTATAATTGTGTTGCCTTTGACTAATATTTAAATTTGTTTGATGATCTGAAACATTTAAGTGTGACAAACATGGGAAAAAAAAATTCACACGTGTCACAATGCATATCCCTCACACTGACCTGTCTTCAGCTCCAGATGTAGTTTGTCTGTGTTGATGTTGAAAGGTCGTGAGAGGTCAAACTCCATTTGAAAAGTCTGGCCTCGACGGATGATGAGCTCGTTTTCGTGGTACTGATCAGTGTGGTGCTCCTTGCGATTCTGACCGGTTTTTGAGCTGAGCAGATCCACTGAACGCACATTCAAAGCCAGCTCTGAAACAAAAAAAAAGAGTACTGTGCATCTCTCTTAAGTATCTGTGTGTGTGTGTGTGTGTGTGTGTGTGTGTGTGTGTGTGTGTGTGTGTGTGTGTGTGTGTGTGTGTGTGTGTATGTACTACTTTTAAGTGGGCATAGTTAATCAAATATACACATATTCTAAGTCATACTCATATTCAAAAGTAGTATTTGTTTACATTTGAGAATTTAAGTAGAGCATGAGTAGTTTGGAATGAAAAACCTGTATTATGTGTATTGTGATGTAGGTCCTGGGCAGCTCCCATTGGCTGTGAGGGAGGAATGCATCATGGGAGCTATTGCACTATATATGTGCACTATTATCCTGTTTTGTGACTGTTTTATGTGTTGCAGGGAAAAGAGCAGCAGTGAGCTGATGTGTTGTGATGTGCTGTGTTTGTGTGAGTGAGCTGGTGGTGGATGGACAGATTCAGCCTCTGTGAGATGAACCTGCCCATCCACCATCATGCCTCGCTCATGGGTTAATGTTTGTGCGTATTCTAGCCTTTGGGAAGCGCACCGGTAACAGGTTAGTCTTTCTAAAGACTGGTTGAGCAAGCAATAAAAACCTGGCCAGTTCCTACTGGTTAAAAGGCATTACTGTGTGTGAGTGTGTCTTTAGTGGCTCTCTGTCTAGAGAACCATTACAATATGTTTCAAGATTTTTGCTGTAAGTTGGAAAAATCAGGTTAAAGCCCAATTAAATAAGCAACTATGTAACTCACATGGAGCACATACAGTACAGTAATGAAGTGAACAATTCCTGACTTTTATTCCTGTGGTAAATACGTCAATAAAAATAAACACATGGAGCACATACACAGCAGCAATGAAGCAAAATAAAAAACCTCACCTGGATCCCACTTCTCTTACTTGTTATAGACCCATCTCCAATCTTCCTTTTCTTGCAAAAGTCATGGAAAGAGTAGTAGCAAATCAATTTGAGACCTTTTTAACTAATAACACACACTTTTCAGTCATATTTTGTACATGACACAGTACTAAAACGGCTCTTCTGCATGTAACTAACAATCTTCTCTGGTCAGCTAACCATGGACTACTCCTGCTTGATTTAAGTGCTGCATTCGACACTGTAAATCATAACATACTTATTTCCCATCTTTCATCTATTGGTGTCTTAGACGCTGCTCTTCAGTGGTTTAAGTCGTACCTCACTAACAGACAACAGTTTATTAAAATAGGCCCATGTAAGTCTTCCACATCTCTGGTTAGGTCAGGGGGCCCCAGGGATCGGTCCTCGGACCCCTACTCTTTCTCATCTACATCCTGCCTCATGGCCAGATTATACATAGTGTTGGGGGAAAGGACCTCCCCTCACCCCCAAAACATAGATTGCCAGCATAGTCTGGGTGATGTCACGTGTGTGATAAATATAATAAATCAAATAAAAATAAATTAAAAATGAAATAAATAAAAAACTATATCAGCACAAATGTTTATTTTTACGGCACAAACCAGCACAAACAGAGCACTAATGATTAGACTAATAGTGAGACTATTTTGATGATGGTGAGACACTTGATGATGGGGCTGTTGCAGGCGTAATGGAGTAGACGTGCGATAGCTAAGCTATGCAGAACGTTCTTTAATAAGTATTATTTCTGGCACATATTTATTAGAGAACTCATTGGATTTTCAGCCTGAAAGTGCACTTTGCACAACTACATTTCGAAAATGGCTGGCAAATCAGCCAAGGGACATCAAACAACTCTCCCATCGATGAGGCCTAGAACTCCCACCCCGACCTCAGAAGCAGTGAAGCTAGCCACTATTGAGCCTGAGGTAGACATCAAAGCTTTCAAAACTGAGCTTCTATCTTCCCTGCATGAAGACTTAGTAGACATGCTAAAGTCTGAGCTTCAGGTGGTTTTGGGGAGAGGAATGGCAGGTATCAGATCCAACATTAAGGTGATCGCATCTGAGCTGAAAGAACACTAGGAGTTCGCCGCAGTGCAGCATTGTAGCTCGTCTCCACTACCATCAGGACTGTGCAAACATTCTGCGCCTCGCTCGGCGAAAACAACAGATCAATGTGAACAATAGAACAATCTCGGTTTTTCCGGATTATACCTCTAAAATAGCCAGAGCTTGCACTGCATTTAACGACATCAAACAACAGCTTCGATGGATGGAGGGAGTGAGGTTCGGCATTCTCTACCCAGGCCGTCTTAGAATCACCCATCAAAACACAGTAAAATCTTTCACCACTACTGAGGAGGCCCAGATCTTCATCTCACAGATCGTCCCAGGTCGCTAAACAGATAGCACTTTCCTTTGTTCAGTATTATAGTGTGCTGTACTTACTACCTCATGTGAAGTCTTTTAAGTTCAACCATATTACTGTGGGTTTTTTCCTCATAGTTGGTAGTTGGTCATTTTTCTGATAGTTGGTATGGCTTCAGTAGTGTAGGGGAGGGGACGAGGCCCTGGCCTTTAAACCCTCTTAAATGTGCCTTTAGCATCTTTACAGTTATTTATTCTGTTCTGTAGAGCTTAAATGGGTGTGCGTTGTGACTACCTCTTTAAGCTCATTGAGAGAATGCCAAGAGTGTGCAAAGCAGTAATCAGAGCAAAGGGTGGCTATTTTGAAGAAACTAGAAT
>JBBIGC010172171.1:0-30000 GCA_037576955.1 Lepidarchus adonis
CTATCTATCTATCTATCTATCTATCTATCTATCTATCTATCTATCTATCTATCTATCTATCTATCTATCTATCTCAGGTAATAGATGTGGGCTCAGGTAAGGGCTACCTGTGCTCATTTCTCTCCATGCAGTATTGCCTGCAGGTGTTTGGGATTGACTGTTCCAGTGTCAACACGCATGGTGCTCAGGAGAGGAACAGGAAACTCAAGAGGTTTTCCAAGGCCTATCAAAAACACAGCAAGTTCTGGTGTAACCAGGACGTCTCAAACAAAGATGCAAGCAAAAGTAAAGTAGAAGACAGTTGCAGTGAGTGGCACAAAGCTCCTACCAACCAAGAAGAGACGGCTAAGGTGGAAAGTAAAATGGCTGCTGCAGAGGTGAAAACTCATGCTAACTTTGGTGTAGAGGGACAGAAGGGTGAAGTCCAATGCTGTGCTTCCCCAGACCTGGCTGTTGATCAGCTATTCATCGCAAATGCACCCAGACAATTAGCATCAGACTTAACAGATGCTGATTCAGAAAACTCTTCCTTCGCTGCCCTGTCACCTGACATCATGGAGCAGGCCTCCCCCCGTACTCCCCCCAGTCAGCTGAGCCTGGAGGAAAGAGAAAGGAGGAAGAGGCTTAACCTTGAGAGGAAGGCGCAGGATGGGAGACGAAATACTGACAGTAACCTGTTCTCACCTTTGACTTCTTATGTTACAGCAGAAACAGAGCTCAAGACGCTTATTACAGAACTGGAGGTGAGAGGCCAGAAATACATATTAATGTCATTGATTCTGATTTTAACGTGCTGCAATCTAAAAAAAATGTATAATTTTCTTCTGGTGAAAACAAACTAATTTTAGTTATAGTAATACGTTTAGTTTAAGAGCCTATATAATACAAAACCAAATTATCTTCACTTTTGAAATGAAACACTTCAATGTAGTAGTTCAACACAGATTAGGCTCGTACAATAACACAAGTTTTAAAATGTGCCATCGATTTTCATGTTCATATGATTCATATATGGAAATTTTGCTGCAAAAACATCCTACATTCAGTATTTGTGAAAGCCAACACATTTACACATACACACACACACACACACACTATATATATATATATATATATATGTATGGTATGTATGTATAGCCCAAGCCAATCATGTTTTTTTGGTACATGATTTTAATTTATTTCATGGGACATGATATTTTAAGTAGATTGCATTAAATAGTCTTATGCAAAAGTTTGGGCACCCCTTGATAAATAAAAGATTTGAGTGATATTGTAACTGACAAAATGTAAACACAGTCTCTCTAGGACATGGAATAAATACACAATATTTTCAGCAAACATTGATGCATAGTTACTTTTTATGCCATAAAGGGAACTAAGATAAAAAAAAATATTATGGCACTGTGCAAAGGTTTGGGCACCCTACATTATCAGTACTTAGTAACACCTCCTCTGGCAGATATCACAGCATGTTTAAACCAGGGGACTGTGATGGCCATTCCAAAACCTTCAGCTTGCGTCTCTTGAGGTCATCCATGGTGGATTTTGAGGTCTGGCTGCAACACAACCCCAAAGCATGATAGATCCACCCCCATACTTAATGGTTGGCAAGAAGTTCTTTTAATGAAATGCTGCTCCTTTTTTCTCCAAGCATGTTTTTGCTGATTGTGGCCAAATAGTTTTATTTTAACTTCATCAGTCCACAGCACTTGTTTCCAAAACGCATCAGGCTTCTGTAGATGTTCTGTTGCATACTTCTGACGTTTTTATTTTATGATGGGGATGCAGGTAAGGTTTTCTTCTGCTGACTCTTCCATGACGTTCTTATGGAATGATGCACCACCACTCCTGAGTCTCCTGAATCTTTCTCTAGGTTTTTTGTTTTTTGCAGTTAAATGGGGATTTTGATTTGTCTTTCTGACCAGCATATGAGCAGTTCTCTCAGAGAGTTTTCTTGGTCTTCCAATCTCCTCTTGACCTCTACAGTTCCCCTGAACTGTCATATCTTGATTACATTTCTCACTGTGGAAACTGCAAGCTGACAACACTTCTGCATTGTGGGTATTAATAACTTTCATTATCATAGTCTTCCACAGCTGCTTAGAGCAGGCTTGCCCAGCTCCGGTCCTGAAGCGCCGGTTTCCAGCACAGTTTGGTGATTTCCCTGATTAAGCACAGCTGGTAAGACTCACTTGTTAAGTGCCAGTTTTAGGGAGTGTGTTTAATGAAGGGAACTACCAAACTGTGCAGGACACCGGCCCTCTAGGACCGACTTTGGGCACCCCTGGCTTAGAGGAACCAATGATTGTTGAGTGTCCACAAGTGTGTGCACACAGTGTGAAGAGTCAGAGTATTTGTAAAGTTTTGAAATTGGCACCAGCTGACATTTACTAATGACCGCTGTTACCATGCATCAGAACCCATGAGCTGATTAGGGTCTGAAACCTTGTAAAAAGAATCTGAGACTTTAGTAGGGTGCCCAAACTTTTGTACAGTGCCATAATAATGTTTATTATGCTTAATTTGTGGCATAAAAAGTAACTCTAAAAATACTGTATATTTTCCATGTCCTAGAGAGACTGTGTTAACATCTTTACAATTACAAAATCACCAAAATCTGTTATTTTTCAAGGGGTGGCTAAACATTTGCATATGACTGTATTATATAAAATGCACAGTAACTGAAATAGCCTGTTTAAATCTAATCAAACAGGGTCTGCAAAGTGATCAGGAAAATGAATTACTTTGGATGCATAAATGCTTCTTAAGCAGAAGTGGTATATGATTTAATACTTAAAGGCAGAAACTAAAGTGAATAAGTCAAATATATATGCAAAAAATATCATGATGATCTTTTTTCTTCCCTAAGCACTAAATGTTCACAGTTCATAGGTTTATCCATTATTCATGTACAACCAAAACAAAATGTAGAAATCTTACCCTCACCCTGCACATGTCTAATATAAAATGGCTACCTGACGACGTCTGCCATTTACCATTGCTGATTACAACAGTTCAGAGAGGCACAGAATAATGAATCATATTTGAATACCAATATGTAATGCTTTTCTAGAATGTGGTTTTCCTAAATAACATTTAAAGAGACAGTACCTATTTAATTGATGAGATTTTTTCCTCCGATAAAATCTGCTGAAACTTAGCCTCAGATAGTGTTGTTGACTAGATGATATTTGTTCAATTCTAATGCATTTACATTTACTTTTATGGAATTTGACAGACACGATCCAAAGAGGTTTTTGGAGTGTACAGAGAAAAAAAAAAATCTGTCCCTCACATCAGTAAGACTAGACTTCAGTTAAGTGCTGTTAGTCACAAGATAATACCAGAGCAGGTACTTGTTTACATATATAGTTGTAAAAAAAGTTTCAAAAAAGTCTGGTACATGTAATTATTGATCAATGTGCTCTTTACATTTGGGTCTTTAGTCATTGTTTAAAGACACAGAGACTCTGTAGTTCCACCGCTTGGGTGCCAGAACTAAGAAGGGTCTTGTTTTGATCATTGCGGATGGGTAAGCAGGCCAGGACCATTTTTGGGTTTATAAGTAAGCGATAGAGTTAAATCTGATCCAGGTCGTCTCAGGTAGCCAGTGTAGGGCTCTTAGCAGTGATTGGAAGGCTTGGAGTTACTGAAAGTTTTTAGACTCTGATGAGTGAATCACAACATGTTACACTAGTCCCACAGAACTGACTCCGTCTTAACGTTTTTCTTTTTAATGAGCTCTTATTTGAAGCAGTGTGCTGAATTTATTCCTTATACGTACCCCGTTTAACCAGACTGGAAGTGTTAACAAGAGGGTTTCGTTTATTCGAGCAGCTAGAAACCACTTCATTCCCATGACGTGACAGCGCAATAACAGTTATTATTCTAATTAGATTAATTATGCTGATTATGGGGAAATTAGGTTTAGGATTGGGAAGGGCTTTGTTGGTGCATGAGATGTTTCCATTGTGACGTGTTACGGGTTTGATGAGGGTGATCAGTGCCAGCAGTTTGTGAGCGCCAAAGTGGATGCATACATTATGCACTGTGCTGCCAGGGACAATTCACCAAATTGTTCTGTCTTTTATCTCTCCCTCTGTCTCAGGATGCAGTCATGGTTGGCCTGCATACATGTGGAGACCTGGCTCCCAGCACTCTGCGGATGTTCGTGGCCAAGCCCGAGCTTCAGGCTCTTTGCAGCGTGGGCTGCTGTTACCACCTTCTGTCTGAGCAATTTGATCAGGATGGACAGGGTGAGTGCGCACTTAGCACAACAACACACACCTGCTATTGTTTTTAATAAAGAACACTCACAGTCACTAAAGGAGCTGTGTCGGTTCTGCCCAATGAAGTAATAATGAAGAACACTTCATTATGTTGGCTAGCCAAGAGGGCTAGCTCATCTTGAAATGATGTATTCGAATATAACTTTCAGAGGAAAAATGTGAAAGGAATTTCGTGTAGTTTGGTGGGTAACACCGCATATAAGCAGCAGACTGGGGTCTGATTTCCCACCTGGGTAAACGTGTATAATGCTACATTTGCTTACTTTATTAAGTTGTAAGTCTCCTCATATTAGACCATCTGTAAATGTTAAATAGAAAGAATGTGTGTTGATGTGATTTTTATGTGGGTAAGTGAAATTGCATCTGTTCATACTGATGTATTTTAGTGAATAATGTGATGTAAGTTGATAGACCTGTGCTGGTTTGTAGCTAATTGTGTTATTGTGATTACCATCCTCTCTGATGCTTAAAACTCAATTACCATTGGTTTAAATCAAATACACAAGGTTTTTAAACATACAAAACTTTTATTTTATATACAAATCATAGCATGAAAAGCTGCACCAATCATTTATTTTATGGATCTGATTTGTTGATAGCAACAGCAATAAATGTGAATCAGATCTTATTGAAAATACTTTAATTTGGGCAAAACCTCAGATTTGTGTCTTTGCTCTCCTACTAGAGTAAATGCTTTTGTATTTTATGTATTTTTGTTTTTTTAAAATACACTTTTCAGACTGTGATCTCATTTGCTTGTATATCCACTAAAGCAAAAAATGAAGAAAAAAACATTGGTTCTTAGACTGGTGTGGTCTGAATCTGTTTGATAATTATGCAGCTGCATATGCCTGAACGTCAGACGTGTGTTGCTGACTGAAGGAACTGTGCTAAGTGAACACATAGACCTGCATCTGCCTCAGTTAGGAAACGTCTATGAATTACTGTTTAAAAAGTTAGCAGTTTAAAAGTTTTAGTTTAAAAGTTAGTAGTCTGTAGGACTGTAAATGCTGCTAATCCGCTAATGTATCCAGACTCATCAACAATAAAGTACTGCAACTGTAATAAGTATCAACAGATGTACTTACAGCAATAAAAATTATAGTATTAGCCACACTTTTTCTTCTACTAGTTTTCACATGGTCCCTAAGCCTCTGATTTGTGCTGCTTGCGATGTGACTTCAAAGTTGCTCCTAGACAGCAGGTGTGGTGGAGATAACATCATCACCTGCAACGTGTGATCGGTTTTAGTGACTCGACTTCACATGATCTGCAGGCGCACCTCCGGTTTGTGGTGTGTGTGTGTGTGTGTGTGTGTGTATGTGTGTGTGTGTTTTTGTGTTCCCTTCCTCCATGTAATACATTTCAAAGCAAAGTTCAGTCCTGTGCCAACACAGACTTTCAGTATCACATATCTCCCTCAGCATGCTGCCTCCCTAAAGACTTCCAGCTAGCCATGAGGGAACATATGGTTTCTGACACTTGCAAACACACACACACATGCACATGCAGTCACTCAGTGGAGACTTGGAGAACGTAGACCGTTGAAGCTATTCAGCAGCGCTCTCTCATGCTTTATGAGTCTGTCCCACACCAGTGGCTCATTTGTCACTTTCCTGTAGACCGTGGGGGAGGGATTATTACTTATTTTCCCAGCCAAGCAAAGAAGTATAAATGCCCTTAAAGGGCTCAATGCATTACATGTGACAGGCAATAGAAATACCAGACCATACTGGTTGGCCGCCAAAAAGGTTGCTTCCTTCAAAATCACTTAGGAAAAGCAAAGGGGACACTGGAAAACACTGGAAAGACCTATCTAATCTGCATTTTATGAGCAGAAATATGATGATTTTGACCCCATAATTGCTGTGGATAAGGTCAAGCCCTTTCCAATGAAGCTTAAGAAGATATCCGTTTCTGTTTACCCAGTAAAAGGTTTTCATAACACTATGGAATATCATTAGGTCACTACTGGAGTAAAACCAAGGTATAGTATAACATGGTGAGCTGCAGAAGACGTTTTCTTCAGTAGTTCTGTAATACACAGAGCATTTTTGGTGTTAAAACACATCTCACTGATTCCAGTTCCCAATACAATTGATTTTAACTATTTTTTTTTTTCATTTCTGCATAAATAAATAATCCAAATGTAAATGATGTAATTCTGAGTGTTTTGATGTGAAGTTCACAGCAGTGGTGATGGGAACCAGCCATGCATTCCTGTGAAAGCTACCTTGCAATAAGTTATTGGATGGAATAGTAATGAATTCTTTTGCCTGTTACCTGAAACAATGTTTTACAATAGTATTGAGACATTTTTTCAGATGCATTCATGGTGGCACGAGCCTGCAGGGCATAAGGCAAATCAATACCCAGATTTCCCTCTATTTCACTGTTCTTAACAAACTGAAACTACATATGTCATAAAGCCCAGTTATAGAATGATAGGAAACCAGAGTGTAGTAACTGCACAGTAAATATCATAGTTGATTAAATGTTACTGTATTCTATCACATTTTTTTACCACAAGATTTTCCCCTTTGTTCTTTTCCTTATAAATGTTTAATATAAGTGATTTAGAAAAATAAAATGAGTTTCATGAGCTTCACTGACAAGCCACTTTATAAGTTATGCATGCCTTAGCTCTCACTTCTATATCAATCTGCTCTACTTACCATATAGGAAAGTTTTATAGGTTACAACATTGCATGTATGTGCCTTTAGGGTGTGATCTGTTTCTGTGCCTCCATAGGACCTCTAGTGACCAGGCAATATTTGGGTAATGTAGAGGAACAGATTACAGTCTGTAACTGTAAACTAAAAATACAAATGCATAATTAATGATGTATATAACAACATGGCTTGACTGTGTATGTTTTGCTTTCATTGGCATTATCTGTTAGTTCTGGTTTAGGATTTAGCTATGCCTGAGCAAGCAACCCTTTCTGTTTGTTTCTGAGTCAAAACATTATGATGACATAAGAGCTTAAAGTCAAGCCAACCCTTACTAAGAGGAGTGCAGGAGCTTCATCCCTACTTGTACCACTTGCCCCCAGTGAGAGCAGTGCTGCTGCTACTGATCAGAGCCAATAGCAACAGTGAAAAAGTATAAATGAGGCTGTTTATAAGCAAGGATCCCGTGGTTTTCTTTTCAGTTCAGGTTCCTCCATCATCTCCAAACCGACAAAGTGCCTCAAGTTGGTTTGTATCTAGACCTTTGTGTAATTGAAAGTTTTGTATGGTGATGTTATGGTCAGAAATTATAAGCAGACTAATATGCACATACAAACACCTGTGAGAAAGTGTCCAGTTTAAGGCCCCACTACAATTTTGCATCTTTACACAGTGTGAGGGCTCACATGGAATCAGTTCCCAGTATAACCTTGTTTTCCAACAAAATGTAAATAAAATTGGAATGGTGTGATTTAGCAAAATCATATAAGCCATCTTTAATTGAAAATAGAAAAATAAAATAAATGTTCAATTAGAATGTAATTGCAGCAAGTAGAGACAGCTTTAACAAAAGTTTGGAAGGCAGTATTTAAAAGAAATAAACAAAAACATTACAAAACATCTAGTAGAACATCTGACACTGAATTAATTAATTGATTAATAGCATTAATAGGGTTTAAGAGATCAATAGCCTAAAATATTTTAACAAGCATCCTAACAAGTCTCTCAGAAGTAAAGATGGGAAGGGGTTCACCACTACTGAACTGAACTAAAATAAATGAAAAACATGAAAATCTGAGGTTTATCTGAGAATGCAGATAAACCAATTCCACATGTGCTTCAGGTTTTCAGGAGAACTGCATTACTGCCTGAGCCCATAAAAACTTTTGTGAACCATTGTCTGTGAACACAGTTTGTCTCTACAGTCACAGTACGAGTTGTCCTCTCTTACCACAATTAAAAACCACTTCTTTGGTTTCCCACTTTTGGCATGTTCGCTCCACCCTCAACATCCTATTCCCAGCTTGTTTTGGGGCTGTCGCTGGGCAACACAGACTTTCAACTCCCTCCACAGATTCTGTATTGGATAGAGGTCCAGAGATTGGCTACGCCACTCCAGAACCTTGAAATGCTTTCTACATAGCCACTCCTTTGTTGCCCGGGCACTGTGTTTGGGATCATTGTCATGCTGGAAGATCCAGACACATTTCATATTCAATGCTCTCACTGATAGAAGGAGATTTTTGGCCAAAATCTCATGATACATGGCTCCATTCATCCTTTACTTAATACAGATCAGTCGTCCTGTCCCCTTTGCAGAAAAGCAGCCCCAAATCATAATGTTTCCATCCCCATGCTTCACAGTGGGTATGGTGATCTTGGGATGCAGCTCGGCATTCTTCCCCCTCCAACATGGTGAGTGGCGTTTATACCAGAGTTCCATTTTGGTCTCATCTGACCACATGGTATTCTCCCAATCCTCCTCTGGATCATCCAGATGGCCTCTGGCAAACTTTAGACATGTGCAGGATTTTAATCCATGACGACAGTGTGTTACTAATAGTTACCTTTCTTACTGTGGTGTCAGCTGTCTACAGGTCACAGACCAGTTCCCCTGTATAGTTCTGGGCTGCTTCCTCACCGTTCACAAGATCATTTGTACCCCACAAGGTGAGATCTTGCATGGAGCCCAGGTCGAGGGAGATTGTCAGTGATCTTGTATTGATTCCATTTTCTAATAATTGCTCCAACAGTTGATCTCTTCTCACCAAGCTGCTGCCTATTGTAGATTGGCTCATTCCAGTCTTGTGCAGGTGTACAATCTTGTCCCTGGTGTCGTTAGACAGCTCTCTGGTCATGGCCATGGTGGAGGTTGGAGTCTGACTGTTTGAACTCGTTATCTGTATAAAAGACACCAGTCCACACCTTCAAACAGGTGCCATTAATACAGCTAACGAGTGGAGGATAGAAGAGCTTCTTAAAGAAGTAGTAACAGGTTTGTGAAGGCCAGAATTCTTGCTTGTTTGTAGGTGCTAAATACTTATTTTCTGCACCATTATTCAAATACATTTTGATAATGATGTAATGATGACCATTACAGACCTCTCTCATCTTTTTAAGTGGGACAGCTTGCAGAATTGGTGGCTGCCAAATACTTTTTGCCCCATTGTATTAGGCAGCAATGGGAAAACACATCCCAAGCGTTAATAGAGTGTTGCAACACAATGGTAAACATAGTCATCTTTTTGTACTGTGTTACTCTTACTAAATATTAAATGCTTAATCAGGGGCGTCCAGCTCCGGTCCAGGAGGAAAAGTGTCCAGCACAGTTACAGTCATGGCCTGGATATTTTCCATTTTACTATTTCTCCCAGAAGACTATTGCAATTACAAATGTTTTGGTATGTTTATTTCATTTGTGTGCATTGGATCAACAGAAATAGCAGAAAAAAGCCAAATGTGACATCTTTTTACAAAAAAATTACTGAAACCAATTGCTTCCTATAACCACCAACAAACAACCTCTCAAATGGAATTTTCGATCACTCTTCTTTTGCAAACTGCACAAGGTCTCTCAGATTTGAAGGGTGCTCTTCAACTTCTCCCAACAGCAATTTTGAGACATCTCCATAAATGTTCAAATAGATATGGATCCAGACTCATTTCAGGACTTTAGAACTATCCAGCGCTTTGTATTTAACCATTTCTGGGTGCTATTACAGGTACAGTCTTATGCAAAAGTTTGGGCACCCCTTGATAAATAATAGATTTAGCTGATTTTTAACACAGTCTCTCTATGAAAATAGGATGAGCTTCTACAAATGATCCTAAACACACCTCCACATCCACCATGAATGACCTCAAGAGACACAAGCTGAAGGTTTTGGAATGTCATCACGATCTCCTGATTTAAACATAATTAGAACATTTCTGGGTAGAGCTGTGCAAGCAAGACGACCAAGGAATATTACAGAACTAGAAGCCTTTTGCAGGAAGAATGGGAGACAAATCCCAAGTACAAGAAGTAAAAGACTTTTAGCTCTAAGAAGCATGTGCAAGCTGTGATTTCTGCCAGAAGAGGTGTTACTAAGTACTGATTATGTAGGATGCCCAAACTTTTGCACAGTGCCGTAAAAATGTTTTTATATTTTATTTGTCCTAGAGAGACTTTGTTAAAAAAATTTCAATTATAAAATCACCAAAACCTGTTATTTATTAGGGGGTGCTTAAACTTTGGCATAATACTGTATGTTTGGGGTCGTTGTTCTGCTGGAACACCCATGACCTCTGATATAGACACAGCTTTCTGACACTGGGTCCTACATTGTTCCCCAAAATCTTGCAGTCAAGGCACCCAATGCCAGAGGCAGCAAAACATCCCCAAAAGTTTTCTTTTCTTTGGAGGCCTCATTCCATATTCTGTAAACAGTAGAATAATGTGCTTTACAAAAAAAGCTCTACATTGGTCTCATTTATCCACAGAACGTTCTTTCAGAAGTATTTTCAAAGTACGTTTCGTCAAACTCCAGTCTAGATTTTTAATGTTTCTGTGTCAGTAGTGGGGTCCTCCTAGGTCTCCTGCCATAGCTTTTTATTTTGTTCAGATCTCAACAGATAGTTTGAACTGACGCTGTTGTACCTTTTAGTCTGTAGAAAAACTTGAATTTGTTTAGAGGTTGATTGGGGCTGTTTATCCACCGTTCTCACTATCCTGTGTTATAGTCTTTTATCATTTTATTTATCTATCTCTTAGCTTAGGAGATTAGCTACATTGCCATGTGTTGTAAACTTCTTGATTATGTTGCACAAAGTGGACAAAGGAACATGAAGATCTCTGGAGCCTTGAGATTGGTGATATTTTTCCACAATTTTTGTTCTCAACTCCTCCAGACAATTGTCTGCTCTTTCTGTTCTCCAACAGAAAGGTTGAGTTAACTTTTATCCATATTAACTGGCTTCAGGTGTGATTGCTATATTGCTAGCACCTGTTTCTTGGCACTCATGAGTTTAAATTAGCACCATATGCTTGAAATAAAATGATTTACCCACAAATTTGAAAAGATGCTAATAATTTTGTTTGTCCCAGTTTTTGTTTTTTTGTTTTTTTGGTTTTTTTTACTTTTTTCTTGCTTTTTGTGTTGATCCATTGCACACAAAGGAAATAATCATGTGTATACCAAAACATTTGTAATTGTAATAGTCTTCTGGGAGTAATGGTGCATTTTCTGGAAAGAATTCCAGGGGTGCAGATATTTTTGGCCACGACTGTCGGTGATTTCCGATGAAACACACATGGTTCCACTCACCTGTTTATTGCCAGGTTTAGTGAGTGTGTTTGAGGAGGGGGGGCTACCAAACTGTACTGGACAACCAACCATCCAGAACTGACTCACATATTTTTTATAAAGCAATAAAATTATTCAAAAACATTTATTGCATTTCATTTTTATTTAAAATATAGGATTTGTTCCTGATTTTCAAATGATCACATTCTGTTTGTACTTACATTGTATATAGTGTTCCTTATTTCTTAGGAAATTAGGTTGTAAAACACTTTTTTTCCCCCCATTATGCATGCCCACCCGTCCCACACATACACACACTCACACACACAGTGTTTGTACTTGGCTCTGGCTCTTATTCATCCTGGCAGGGTTTGGATTAGCATGGTGCTGGTGTAAACAGAGCTTTTGTTGCATTAGGAACAAGGCATGAAAGCTCAAGCTCATTTCACTGCCAGCCTGACTAGAACATGTGGTCTGCAGCCTTGTTCTCCGCTAGAGTGGCGATTCTTAAAGCAATGAGGCAGTGATGATGAATTATAATCTGTTAAGAATTACAAGCCAGATAGTTTCGGTTCTAAAATCTGATTGGCACAGCTACATTCAAAGTCATTGTAAAGTACTAAGCATAGGTACACACCCACATATGTCACATGTTCATTTAATTCTGCAGATATGTTCAACCCTAGTTTATTTATGAACAAACATATACTTTTTTTTTTAGTATATCATAAAAGCATTAAGCTACTCAAGGCCATGCATTACAATGACAGTTGCTTTGCTTTGTCTCACTATACATCACTATAATGCAGTTTTTCATGCATTTGAGTAGTGAGGTTACTTAATTACTTAATGGTTATTAATATATATGTTCATGCTATTTTTTGTACCCTCTGTTTGTCCTGAGCAGAGTATGAGAGAGGCGTTTATGGGTTTCCCATGAGCCAGTATCTGAGAGAGCAGGCATGCTTCTGTGGGCGAAATGCCAGGATGTCAGCATGTCTGGTAAGACAAATTAGCCAAATTAGAATCTTAACTTACATCTTTAAATTGATGCTTTGCTTTTCTTATATATGTATTCATGTAATTGTCTTTTGATGAGGATTAAGTCAGTTTCCACCTCCTAGTTATTTTCTCTCTGTTCCCAGGCTCTGGAGAGAGTGTCAGTCGGAGGAGGGGTGAGTGACTGATTAAGTCATATTCAGGCCTTGATTTGCATATAAAGAGGGGTTTTGCGCAAAGCTCATAGGAATATGCAGACCATGTTGAATGCCAGTATTTCAAGAGGAAGGAATATGAATGTTTTTTAGCATTCAGATGGGCTGTTTTTCACTCTGTGGTATTTTTATGTTTTTGGAAATTTGCAAATACACACAGCCAAAGCATATGTACATGCTTCCTTATTATTATTATTATTATTATTATTATTATTATTATTATTATTATTATGGATTTTAGGATTAAGTGTTTTTTTTAGCCTTGACCAGTGTCTTTTAAAAAGCCCATATCATAGAAAATTCTCTTCACTTTTTAAACCAGTGTTTAAAGTTAAACAATATTAAAGTTTAAAAAGTTACAGCTCTTGCCCCAGGCTGCTGCTGCCCCATGCTGGTTTTAAATCTGGTGTGGTGTGACATGGCCAGTAAAGCAGAACATTTTCTTATGCTTTTACTTCTTACTTTTGGTTACAAATGAAATACATTGAAAGTGTATATTTGTACTATTCTATGGGTTGTAATACTTAATATATAAATTAATCAATTAATTAATTAGTAAGAAAGAAAGAGTTACTTTTAACTTAGTTAGTGTGTGAAACTCTTGAAAAATCAGCAGAGTCTGAGAAAAAAAGAGAAAAATTCCAGCACTATCATACTACCTCTTGCCTCATGGCTATTTAAAGGTTACACAGTTCATTAAAAAAAAAAACACAAATTCCACAAAAATACAGATAAGTTCCTGTCCAGAAGCAATATAGCTACCACAGCATCACTTTTCAACCTTTTCTCTTCTTCCTGTGTGCTGTTTTTGCCCACCTCTTTCCTCGTTCTTCTATTGCACATTAAGTGGCACAGCGGTATCATACTGGTGTTTCGAACCGCTACACTATTTAATTGAAATGGCTTATTTGTGTTTGCATTCACAGGGTTGTTGCCATTATAGAAATGCCACACTGTTCACTCTAGTTTTGCTCTAGTTTTGTTTCTTGTTATATTACACTGAATTTTTGGTCATAGTGTCCTTCAATTTTGTATGAGACCTGCTCAAGATACTATTTGCCATTGTGCAACTGGCTTGCTAGCATTAGTTGGCATGAATGAATGATTTGATGGGCTTTGTACAGCCTTGGGGCTGTTACGGGTAATGGATTTTTCCGTTTTTGTTGTTATGACTTAATTTATTCATTGCTATGGGGATGTAAAGAGGATTTCAAGGAATATGAAAAGAACTAACTTTTAATATGCAGCTTGTTTAACCGTGTGTGTGTGTGTGTGTGTGTGTGTGTGTCTATTTATGTATCCATGTGTGATAACATTCATAGAAAATTATTGCATGATCTCTGTTAAACTGCTGGTCTGTGCCAGTTGAGGGCGTTTAGTGAAGTAATCTTTGAATGAAACATCTTTAAGGGAAACACTTTGTAAATTATTATAAACAGATGTGAACATTTAAGCATGTGGGAACATTTTAATATTTTCTTATAATCAAATCTGTTGTGGTTGTGTCTCACAGCTTCCTATGGAGTCACTCTTCTATAGGGCAGTTCTTCATGTTATTCTTCGGGATCACTATGATGCTTATAAGAGGTACCACTTGCCATGCATTTGATGTTATTTCCACCTCATGCTATTGAAACACCTCTGACACCTTTCTATCAGTATTCACCACAGTAGCTCTTCTGTGCGATCGGACCACACAGGCTAGCCCCACATGCATCAGTGAGCCTTGGATTCCCATGACCCTGTCACTGATTCACCACTTTTCCTTTCTTTGATTACTTTTAGCAGGTCTTAGTGACTGCATACCTGTAATACCTCTATAAGACTGCTGTTTTAAAGATGCTATAGGTTCAATGGCCAAATAACTGTCACACTTGCCCCTTTTCCCTGCTACCAGCGCTTCAATATGAACTGACTGCTCACTTGCGCCCTAATGTGTCCCATCCCCCTGACAGGTGCTATTGTAACAAAATAACTAGACAGTCAATGCGATTCACTTCACCTGTCTGTGGTGTTAATTTTATAGCTGATTGGTGCTTAACATTCATGGGAATTTAGAAAAAACGTAAAGGCCTAGTATTTTTCCTAGTACATTGTTTAATTGGGATAGCGCTAAATCCTATCATACTGCATTGCTTTACTTTCCAGTTTGAATGGGTAACATATGTTCCATTAGTTTGTTCTCCAGTGGTCATTAAGCTGTCTTTTTAAAAGTAGTTTTTTCTTTTATGTAACCAAAATATACTGCCCTTGGTCTGAAAAGGCAGGTCCTGCTTTAAACACTTAACTTTATAACCCCCCACCAGATCAGATAACATATCTCAACACTATCACTGCCAGCACATGACCTCCTCCTCATTAGTTCCAACAACACACTGTTGTTCCTTTTCGGATAGAGTAAGCTTTAGGAAGCAGTGGTGCAGGACTGGGGGGAGGTTCACACCCTCCAGATATTTGATACTGACCTCACAGCACAGTTTGAGCCCTGACTCGGTGTTGACCGAGGCGTATGAGTACCAGCTATGGAACCCAACATAGAGCACAGACCTTGAGTTTTAAATGGTCTATTTTTTAACTGTCTGAGGGCCTGATGTACTTAATTTTTTAGATTATTTCAGGCTCAAATCAGATGCAGTCTGCCTGCTACATTAACACTCCTTTTACAGAGCAATTTGCAGATTTGTGTGGATTTTTCACCAGGTGAATATTGGCTACAGTGTCTGAAAAGATGTGTTGTTGAGATTTTCTTCTCCATACAGCAGGCACATCTGAACAAAAGCACATCCATTAAACACCCTGAATTACATAATTTGAGTTGAAAGGATCAGACTAGTATTCTTCCCCTTTAGGATGTTTGGGAGAGGAAGCCTGTATTAACACTGTTTCTCTCACACCTTTTCTCTTTCATCCTGGCATTTTATTGCTGCACTATTTTAATCCTGCTAACAAGTACAGTTACTGTGAAGTACTATTTATTTTTTGCATCATTTTCCTTAGTAAATTTAATATTAATTTAAAATGTTTTGGGTGTTTCGAGGTTTATTTTTTTTGTGTTTATACATACAGTGACGCTTGAAAGTTCATAAATCGTTTAGAATTCTCTGTTTAAATATAACATGATCAGATTTCCACGAGTCCTAACAATAGATAAACAAAAAACAAATTGAACAAAAGAAACTTGGACTTTTATTAATTGAAGAGAATGATCCAATATTACATATCTGCATGGAAAAAATAAGTGAACCTTTGATTTCAGTTTTTGATGTGACCTCTTTGTGTAGCAATAACTGCAACCAACTGTTTTCAGTGACTATTGATCAGTCCTGCAAATCTGTTTTGACCATTTTTAATCCAATCTTTCATACAGAACAGCTTTACGTCTGGGATTTACAGCAAAACATGCTCAAACTATGATACTATCACCACATTTCAAAAACGGGATAATATTCTTATGCTGAAATACAGTGATATCTCTAAGCATTGCACTTAAATAAAAAAGACCTGTTTTAAATTCATCCATCAATATTTTACAAAAACCCTTTGGTCTTGTCCATCTGACTTTTAATAAACTGCAAATGGGCAGAACTTTATGTATTATTTATTTTCTTGTAACTCTGCCATGCTCAACATTGTTGTTCAGTGTTTTTCGTATGGAGGACTCATGAACATTAACACAAGCCAATGAAAAAGGGGCCTGTAGTTGCTTAAAAGTTACACTGAATTCCTTTCCTAGCAAATCTTTTCTAATGAAGCATCTATTTAGAGACCATTTTGTAACCTTTTTCACCTAGATGAGTATCAAATATTTTTCTAACCTCCATAAAACTTGTTTTTTCCATGATGCACTTTTTTTACACACATGATTTGAGGATTACACCCTCTCATGCCTGAAAGTCATTCCATTGATTGAAAATTTAGTTAATCCTAGAGGGAAACCATAATTTTGCTTACTCAAATGTAATAATGAATCATTTTTTAATAAAACCAACCAAGTATATTACTTTTGTCTCATTTGTTTAATTGGGATATTTTTATCTACTTTTAGGACTTGGATTTGTATGATGTTTGGTCACATTTGTTTAGAAATGTAGTAAAAATTCTAAAGCATTAACAAACTTTCAAGCACGGCTGTGCCAAAACGGCCATTAATGACTGGCTTATGAGAACTATTTGTAAATAAAGTTATTTTATAAATCCCCATGTAAGGCTGTTCTGTGATGACTGGCTTTCTCCTTGGCAGTGAGAAGCGCGTCGGAAATGTTTATTCTAAAGCATCCTCGTTCGTGGACTATGTGAGAAGAGCACTCAGGAAACTGGACCTAGATGACTCAAAGGTGATGCTGAAAATTCAAAGCACAGGAACAGCCTGTTTTTTCCTCTTTTGTCCTTTGTACCAAAATCCCAAGTCATTATTCTAATTTGGTTTTAGCTACTTGAAAGAATAGTTGTGTACATAGCTGTGGTCTAATGGTTAGAGAAGTGGGTTTGTGACCGTAGGGTTGCGGGTTCGATTCCCGGAACCAGCCTGAAGGCTAAAGTACCCTTGAGCAAGGCACCTAACCCCAAACTGCTCCCATGGGTGCTGCTCCAATGTCTGTCCACTGCTCCACAGCCTTGGTTGGGTAAAATGCAGAGAATTATTTCCCCTCAAGAATTAATAGAGTGTAATAAATCTAAAAAAGCTTCCATGTAAAAAAATATACTGCATTGAAACAGTTCAGAAGTAAGCAAATAAAGAAAAATATATGTGGCTGCAATATATTTGATTTAAATAAGTTCAGTGCATTACATGTGTGTCAACAGGGATTTTGCATTAATCCAGTGTATTTTTCACGGAACACCTCCGATTACACTTAATGAGCTCTTACATATACATGTGCACACTTGCCTTTTATATTTTGGCTCATGAAAACTCACTTTACTTCATCTAACATTGGGAGGACAATAGCCCATGTAGTTACAGGCCATGAATAAAGCATCATTAAATAATCAGCACATTTTACATCCTAATTTTCTGTGACAGGTTTGTAAATGATAGAGGCCATGGTGTTTTTGCTTTGTCCTGGACATGGCTTTGATTTTCAGAGGTTTCATCCTTTCTTCTCATCTCTACTGTTTCATTTCTCATTTTATTTTTCTCGGCAGCTCTCTGACAGTGCAATCCAAGGTTACCATGACCTCTACAACCCTAGGATGAATGAAATGGTGGCCTTCAACATGGTGAGAGCCATTTCAGCAGACTCAGCCTAAACTATATGCAAGTACATGAATTATTCTCTGTCATGCTGCAGCCAACATGGGACAAACAGTTGGTAGGAAAGTTACAGATGTACAGTGTTATTTATGTACATGCAAATGATCAGCAGCAGACTGTTTACATTTTCCAAAAAATGACTTGTTTATTTTTGTTTTTTAAACTAAAAATGTTGATTCAGATATTGTTCCAGAGTTATTTGCTTGGTGCTATTTTTCCTTTTTCTAACACATCAACTTCAAGAGTTGACTGTTCACTTACTACCTAATATATCTTACCCTCTGACAGATGCCCGTGTAATAAGTTGATGTGATTTTCTGTGATTTTAATGTTATAGCTGATTGGAATATAAATATTCCTTGAAAGTCTAAGATAAGGAATTAAACCTGTGTGGAATTTGGATATATTTAATCCATATTTAATATATATTTAATCCATATTTCTTAGACGAAATCTAAGACTGTGTTTTTTAGTTGTAAAAATCTAAAATTGTCTTTTTAAAAAAAGGCCTGTGACGTAACCACTAATTTTCGTAAGTCAAGTAAGACCTAAGTCAAGGGCCTCCTGTACACCATACCGGTATTAAGCTTTTTTATGTTACACTTCTGTGGTATTTCATTCTAGATTTTTTTACAGACTCCAGCAATATCCAATCCAGGACTTTGTTCTTGTATCAGCCAGACTCCTGACTCAATATGTCACTGTTGTTTTCTCCCTCAGCTGAAAGTGACATTGGCTCCCTGTATTGAAGGTCTTATCCTGCTGGACCGACTGTGCTATTTAATGGAGCAGGTAATGAATCTCCTGTTCTTAGGACTTAAACTGAAGAACAAAGCTACTAATACCTGTTTAGCTTATCCTGACAATTTGCAGACCGAAGGATTTTGTCATTCTAGTTTTTTTTCATGTAAATACAAGTGCAATTTAGTGTGATGACTTTGGAGCCATGGTGCCATGTTTTTCCAGTCTTTCCCTTCTAGTCCATTGCCTTTGGGGCCAGTCTGAGGCATTGTCAGAGAGTGGATCTGTTACAGTACCACAATGAACTTTATTCTCCAAGTGCTGGCTCTGTGTGTGTTACCCTGTGTAATATAACACTGAACGGCTTCTTAATCCTCTTGTAATTAGAGGAGAAAAGAGCCCTTTGTAAGTTTCACTTGGACTATTGGGAAGGGTCTTTGTTTTAGGCTGAATCTACAAGATTTAGGATTACAACACATGTCTGTAATCAGTAGACAAACTTCAAAAACATTTTTTTTGACAACAGAATGTGATATTTTCTATTTTAAGACAGTCCTAATAATGTTTTAGGACTGCTGCAAGCTGTTATTAAATAGTTGTCATATCTTGCTTTAATGCTACATATTATTTATTCATGTCACTTATTCATTATACTTATTCATATTTATTCATGTCTTCTAAAATGAAGACTTTGATTGTAAAGGTTAAATTAAAATTCAGAGTAGCTTCAAACTGTTTGGCTTTTGAAACCCCCTCTACATATGCATTATCAACACTTATTACGACCTGTACGCATTCCTGTCATGTGAACACGTTTATCATGATTTCTCATGTATTATTACAAGATTGAATTATAGCTGTTTAGCTGGCAGTGGCTAGGTTATTTCCACAAGTCTGTTCATCCTAGGAGTTCCGCAGTTTAGAGTTACCCCTCTGTTTCCCCTTACCCTAACACACTTTGAACATGAAACCCCCACCCACATGAGGCTGTCAGTCAAGAACGTGTGGCTAAACCAGTCATGGGGCGATTTACATAGAAAACAGAAGAGTGAAAGAAAACTAATTATATGTGAGGATACTGGTTTCCCTAGGGCTCATTATGTATGGTTTTATTGCGTTCACTTGCCGGTCATATAAACTCCTGTGATATATCAACTCTGTATGTTTGCCTACAGATTTCTGCGGTATGCCATTGCTTGCCAGACATTAAAAGAGCTTGTTGCCCATTTAAAGGCTCTTGATGACAGGCATGTGAACCTCTTGTGTGCATATGGAAATCAGAGTCACACCAGACCACATGACATTTCTCCTTGTATAAATCATTAAGCTTTGAGGCTCTGAGTCTGCTGAATATATGAATGTGTGCTTTGATAAGTAATTATGGAGAGCTATATTATGAATTATAGCTAAAGAGGGTTGTTTTCATTCAAGAAGAATGTCAAAGCTAATCCAAATAGTCTTTTTCACTGTAGGATACATGGAAAATTGCACTCAAGCAATGCCATGTGAGAGTGATCTTTCCTGATGTACACATGTGAAAATTTAGACAAGGTGTTGAATAGATCATGCTCAGCATTCTGCCATTCTTAGGGTTAGGGTTAGAATAAGGGTCTGTATTATCCATTTGCATATTTTCAGAATGTAAATTCTCATATTAACACTACCTTTCCTGAAAAATTCAGATTGTCCCAACAAGTAGCTCTCCTTCCTTACTGCCCGTCCACAAACATACCCCCTTCTACAGGGCCATTACCCCATTTTGTTATGCAAATGCAGCAGCTACCTGGAATTTACAAATTACAAGCACTGCAAGCCACACACTCAAGGAACCTGTTTCCCCCCATAGTGTCTCTTTAATATATTCAACAAGACTTTGCACTTATAAGATACAGACAATACAATTATTATTAATGAATAAATGTGTTTGCTCTGTAACCGTTAATACAAATATTGTATGTTATTATTTTAACACATGATTAATTTTTTTTTCTATTTTGTTAAATGCTTAAATGTTTTGGCAGGAAAATGTTTCCCACTCTGCGCTGGTGCAGCTCTTCGACCCGCTTCTGTCACCCAGATGTTACGCTGTCATTGGAATAAAGAGAGGAATGTCATGAAGCCCAAATATATTTTTCCACTGCTATGCTTTTTATTATCGATGCTTTTAAATTAAATTACACACTTTATATACTTATGTGCTTTTGTGTCCTAATTACCATTTAAAACTATAAACATTTGTTCACATCTGCATCTGTGTAGTGATTGAGTAATGGCAGTTTGTAAATCCCAAACAAGTGATGTGGTTTTCATTCCTTTCTGACCACTTTTATTATTTATTAGCCAGGGCATCTGACTGAATAAATTCAGAGTGGAGTTAAATATTTGAGCACACAGTGTACATACACTTTTTTGCCAAAAGTATTCACCCATCTGCCTTTACACGCATATGAACTTGAGTGACATCCCATTCTTAATCCCAGGGGTTTAATGTGATGTCGGCCCATCCTTTTCAGCTAGAACAGTTTCAACTCTTTTTGGGCAAACTTTCCACAAGGTTTAGGAGTATGTTTATGGGAATTTTTGACCATTCTTCCAGAATCACATTTGTGAGGTCAGACACTGATGTTGGAAGAGAAAGCCTGGCTCACAGTCTCCGCTCTAATTTACCCCAAAGGTGTTTGTTCAGTTTGAGGTCAGGACTCTGTGCAGGCTAGTCAAGTTCTTCTACACCAAACACGATCCTACATGTCTTTAAGGACCTTGATTTGTGCACTGGTGTGCAGTAATGTTGTAACAGGAAGGGGGCATCCCCAAACTTTCCACAAAGTTGGGAGCATGAAATTGTCCAAAATCTCATTGTCCTGAAGCAGGGTCCAAGCCCAGCTCCTGAAAAACAACCCCACACCATAATTCCACCTCCACCAAACTTTACACTTGGCTCAATGCAATCAGACAAGTATTGTTCTCCTGGCAACCACCAAACCCAGACTCATACATATGATTGCCAGATGGAGAAGCATGATTAGTCACTCCAGAGAACACGTCTCTACTGCGTCACTTTACACCACTGTATCCGATGCTTTGCATTGCACGTGGTGATGTATGGCTTTGTGGCAGCTGCTCAACCATGAAAATCTATTCCATGAAGCTCTCTATGTACTGTTCTTGAGCTAATCTGAAGGCCACATGAAGTTTGGCGGTATGTAGCAATTGACTCTGCTGAAAGTTGACTACCTCTGCACGCTATGCCCTTCAGCATCCGCTTTCTCATTTAATTTTTGCACGGGTGGTATCCTATAATGGTGCCATGCTGGAATTCATGCCTAGGTGCTTGAAATTATACACCTGTGTCCATGGAAGTGATTGAATTACATGAATTAAAATATTTTTGATGGGTATACTTTTAGCAATATAGTGCATGTGGGACTGTAATACACATTTGATCAGGTATGTGATCTAGAGCCAAATGGAAGAAAATGGCCACTTTAAGACCAGTGCCCATCTGAGATGACCATCGGAAGAATAATCATAAAAAATTTCAGCACACAGGGTAAATATACTGAAAGATCTGTCAGTTTTCATAACAAAAAGAAAAATATCTTGCAAAATGACATCTTGTCTAGATGTCTAGAAAATCTAGAAAATTCGAAAGGGTTTGTCAACTTTTAAGCATTGTATATCAGGGGTAAACCAAATAAAAGAACAACATTTTAATATTTCACTCAAACTAATTAGAATGTTGATAAGAACGAGATTTCATTTGGTCCCCTTTATTTAATCAGGAGAGGTGATTGACAATAGTTTTTTTTTATGCTGAACAGTCCCATATTCAGCATCAACATGCTGAACAACTAAAAGGAAAAATCCAACAGTGTTTCAGCACATGAATCTTATCAGCTAGAATAGAAATTATTTAATTAAACTGTCTATAAATTAAAGTTCTTTTGCATTAATATTGAATATCACTCAAAACAAAAGTACCACTCAAGCTGTGATTAAGCTTCACTTATTCAACAGATCATCAATATTAACTTCCAGCTCAACTTTGTTAACTCAGGCATGCAGAGCACAGTTTACTCTGCTCACATTCAGACTTATTAATAACCTAAATAAGTTCCCCGGGGAGGGTACTGCATCGACCTACATGAGTCATCAGTATGAAAACGCCCCATAGATCTTTGTTACAGTGCAGGGTCGGAAACATGTGCTACAACTATTTTTTGCTTAGATATTTTTGTTAAGTGCCGTCATCCCTCGTGATCTGTGTCTCCTTGGGTAAGTAAAGGAGGCTTCAATGCCACTGGTACTTCTGGTCCTTACTGCTAAATAATGAGGCCACATTTTAACAAGGAAGTCATTCATCAACTCCTTATAAAATGTTTGAGATTTTCGTGCTGATTGGAGAATTGTACTGTAGCTTATTTGCTGACCTAGCGTTTTCACTCATGGAAAAATATACAACATGGTGTGCAAATGTTTTAGCCACCTGAGTAATGTATATTTAAAACTGTTTATCTTGATGGTATTCATTTGCTTAGAAAAACAGTGATAGTCTATTACCTTAAATTACAATATACATTAGTATAGTGCATTGTCAACATCATTTTCATCTCCTTTTAATTCAAAACCTACGTTTCAAAATCAATCATAACACCATGCAATGAATGAGAGTCATGAGGATGATGAAATCATTCAAGAAGACCTCAATAAATACATTATTTTAAAAATCTTATTTTTGACCATTTTACAGTATACTGTGTAACATCACCACATAAATTAGATTTATTTCTAACACAGATGTAAAATGTTAATAAAAGTATTTTATATTGTAAAAGTGCAGTATAAAACATTTTGTTTATTGAAAGTGTTTTTGTACTAAAAGTACAACAAATAAAATATTTCATTTTTTCAACAATACACATGTGTAGTCCCTGTTCTTCTCTGTGACCACCCCACTCCCACCATCTATTGCATAAATGTTTTTTTTTTTGTTTGTTTTACAATTACTGTTCAGCTATTTAAATACACTTTGAATCTTATGCACATTACTATACATTTAAATGCATACAACAAATGAATGGTTTGAGTACAGAGTATTTTTTACCTACTTTTGTTTTTTTTCTAATGAAACAGTGGAAAATTGTAGCATAAAATCTGAATATTGCCTTCTAACCTCTAACCTAATTAATATTAACATGCATATCACAACACCATTGCAGTGTTCTTACAATCAGAAACACACTTTCTGTTCAAATAACTACTTCTAAGCAACTTTCTTGGCTGATGTAGACAGAACTGTTAGCGCCCTGAGTGTTGAAGGCCTGTACGTGCTTTGATGGCTGTTGGCCTGTGAATGCACTGTGTGTTGCTGGCCTTTGCACTGTGTGCTGTTATTGTCCTTGATGAGTCGTACTGTTTCCTCTGCTGCTGCCATCATCACACTCATCAGTCATGCTGCAGCGCTGACTGGAGCTGTGCACGCACACACATCTGTCAGCAGCCAGTGAGAGAATGGAACAGCAAGACTACAGGCCTCTGCTGAGAAAGGCCTTGGCTACTGCTCAGTTTTGACACATTACACCTGTGCTGTGCACCCTTGCCCACTCTGCATGACATCTGTGTCCATTGTTACGGCACTCTGTCAGCCAATCACACTATAGAGTGCTTCATCTGTGTCCTGTTGTTCTGTTTTGGGACTATATGCCTTCTGCCAAGTGTTTACACATACTGCATGCTCTCACTCAGTGCCAGGGATGTGGTACCATTTCCTGGACTGTGGCTAAATCTGTGAGAGGAACACACCCAGGAAACGATGTTACGATGCAATCTACAGAATCTCAGGGACAGAAATAGTGAAGCGATAAGAAATGCATTCTTCCAGCTCCTTCATCTTCTTGACTTGTGTTTGGGGAGCGGGAGGAAAGCTCTTTAGGAAGGAACAAGCGCAACACTTCTCTGTCATCACTCACTCTGTCTCACACCACACATGAATTCTGCTTGGAGCAGAATCCAGAGTTCCTCTTTCAGAGCTGCAACCACCATCCTCATAGCATTCTTTCAGCTTTTTTCAATTTTAGAAACCAGTGTGCCCCTGTAACCCACAGCCTCAGGGCAATTTGCCTCAAAAATCAACTGCCTATTTAATACTGGGTAAGACGGCTATCGCTGAAGAGTCATTACTGCTCATTATTCCCCTTCAGAGTTCAAGGAAGGAGTCATGCTCAATGGAATGGTTCACAAAAAAATACATTTTGAACAATTTTACTCAGAAGTAATTAGTCATGTCATGTGGAGATAAGTTTGCATTTTAGTTTTGAAGTGAAAAGGCTAATGAAACAAATGCATAATGGAAGCCTTTGGCAAAAATAACAAACTTAACTGCAAACATGTCTTGATTGATCAACTGATTTGATTAGATTTTTTGTGAATTGTTCTTTTAAGATCTTCATGTGTTTTTGTTTTTTTCTTACACTGCAAGATATGGGCAGCACAGTGGTGAAGTGCTTAGCACTGTTGTCTCACAGTAAGAATGGTCCTCTGTGTTTGTGTGGGTTTCCTTCGGGTGCGCCGGTTTCCTCCCGCTGTCCAAAGGCTTGTAGTTTAGTTCGACTTGCTGCAAAGTTCCTACAAGAAACAAAGTTTAATTCTGGATTTTTCTATATAATTAACAACCACTGGTTATTTACTATACAGGGAAAAATCATCTTTACATTAAATTTGCCAACTTTTGCACAGAGGATATATTCTTTTTAATAGTTTTTAAATACGCAAATATGAAATAAAAATTAACTGTTTATTACAGTTTGGCGAACTTACAGTTGTAGAGAATTTGGACATACTTTTCAGCAACTGAACACTGAACTGAACACTGAATTGATGTGCTAGCCTTCACTGTGTCACCGATTCACCAGGTTTCCTTCCTTGGATCACTTTTGGTAGGTACCACTGTTCAGCATAAAAAAACACTGTCAATCTCCTCTCCTGATTAAATCAGGGGACCAAATGAAATCTCGTACTTATCAACATTCTAATTAGTTTGAGTGAAACATTAAAATTTTGTTCTTTTATTTAGTTTACCCCTGATATACAATGCTTAAAAGTTGACAAGACCTGGGTGCACTCCACAAGCATGCCATTTCAGAAATGCTTTGACCCTTGCATTCACCCATTCTTCCTGTTCCAGCACAATTGATTTTTCACATGCTGTGTAATATATTCCACCTCTCTACATGTGTAATGAAATATCTACATAGCCAGTGAAATAAGCAGATACCAGTGGTCATAATGATATGGCTGACTAAATGGGCCATGTTTGTGCACTTGAAGTTCTAGATCAGAAGTGGGTGCTGAACTAGCTGAATTCACCAGTTAGAAAAACAGTGTCTGTGGACTTTTGGACGGTATAGTGCAATAATAAGCTTGATGTTTAGTAAGTAAATGATAGTTCTGTAGTTTAAGGGCTTGAAAATGTGCCACTGTGGTTATTGCCGTGTGGTGTAATTATCCGGCTCTGTGCAGCGCTGCGGGGGAGCCGGACAGAAGGGGAGTGACTGCGGCCAATCAAGTTTCCGGCCAGAGGAACCAGAGGAGGAGGAAGTCTAGAGAAGCTGTGGAACTCCTTATCAGGCATCAGGACTTTGAAAAGGCCCCGTATGGGAATGAGAGGTAAAAAAAAGAGAAGTTGGAAGGAAGGAGAGGTGAGATTTATCTTTTCCATCAATGACCCATCATCAGTGGGGCCAAACAGGATGCAGAGAAGTTAGACACAGGCTATTTACAAATCCTCTCTCTCTCTCTCTCTCTCTCTCTCTCTCTCTCTCTCGCTCTCTTTCACACACACACACTGATAAGTTCCATCTGAAAGCAATCACCCATTCAGTGTGTGAACAGCAAATCCAACACATAAACACTCCCCCCTTACTTGAGCAGGAATGAGAATAATATGACTTAGCTTAATCTCTTCATCTCCTCTATGGTGGGTTCTGTGCACACTCTCTTCTCTTTTCCACATAAATGAGCATATACAGTACAACAAGTACACTTCCGCAATTTCAGCCTTCAATAAGTTCCATATGGCAGAGCTACAGTTCACAGATGTCGAGTCATTATAATGTCAGTGGTCTCCTTAACACTTGTGGTATGATTTTTCAGCCTGTGTGTTTTCCACCATCAGGTTTGATCCAGTTCCTTTCACTGACAGACAGCAGAACCCTATCTCGTGCAGTTTTGGAAAGATTAATAATAATAATCACTATGATTGCACTGCGCTGTGCGCAAGCATTGTCCGGCTTCAAATCTAAACACTGCTCATGTCAAAATGTTCCAGTCATATAGCTGTTGTTTGTGTGGATAGCAGATATGAATTGTTTGCAGAACACTAGTGGAATGATTCCCATATTTCAGTCTCGTAATTACTCTGTAGAGCTATAGCACTGAAGCATTAAAAACGTGATATATCACTAACAGGCTGAACGGTGAATCTGTTAAGCATTACTGAATTCTTAAATAAGTTTTTTTTTTTTTAGTTTTAGCATTATTTTTAAATGCATTTTTCTTCAAACAAGATAACGAACCTTCAGCACTGAAGACCAGACAGGGTGATTGGTTGAAAGAAAAAATATCAATAAGTAAACATTTAAAATGGCTGTTCTGGAATGAAAGTATGCCATTCCAGCTATCAAATACGCGTTTAATCAAGAGGGGTGGTGAACTGCTGTCCTGGAGAGCTGATTTCCAGCACAGTTAAGTGATTTTCTTGCACTTAAATTTTAATTTCAGTGATTTTTCAAAATTCTCCATAATTAAAGACCTAAGATACAAACAATGTCATTCAAAGTGGTTTGGTCTTAAAAGCTCCTGCTAAAGAAATGTACCAAGTCGAAATTGTTCACAATGGTGGTGATGGGAACCAGATGTCTGATGAGCCTAAGGCCTCAAAATGCTACACCACAGAACATTATAATACAAGATGATTATAAGTACTGTCTGATGCTAGAGACGTGGTTTTATGTGGTTTTTGGCTTAAGGTCATCAAAATTACATTTGACCTGCATGTGGGTTCACTGAACTTTCTCCCAAGTTTTGTCTAGTTCCACTAACTGGCTAAGACGCCCCCAACACAGGACACCACCAACACTTGCGTGTGTGTTATCCAAGTCACATGAAACACCACCACAGCTTTTGAAACTACAGTTAATGCAACATCACTGGACAACTCAAGATGATTGGAGGAAGATGCTAAATGTGAAATCTGCTACATCAGCTAATGGAAGTCCATGCTGGCTTCACACCCAAACCACTTTGAATGAATTTATCTAACCCCTAAGATACTCATGACTTGAATTAGGTGTGTTTGAAAATCCCCATATGACTTCATCCTTCCAGGCCTGGATTTCTCCCCTTCCGTTCCTCCACCACTGTAGTAGACGATTTTATAGTTAGAATATACAGGATCTAAGATTACTATGGCAACAAATGTTAAGTAAATGCAAAGTTGAACATGAGGCTTGCTTAATATCATACATATGTGAGAACACTATCAAAGCATTCTTAGGAAATCTTAAGAAAACGAGTCTGTGAAAACTCCAGTCCATTTCAGTTTCAGCTCCTTCATTTCTGTTCATTGTTCAGAACACAATCCTTAACACCTGTAGCTCGGTCTGAAGTGAAAGCCTACAAATGCAGCATCATCTGCTCCATAGGTGCTAGTGCAGTCTTCTTATATGTCTACTCACACCACAATCAGTGGATGGTGGCTATTATTCCATGATTAAAGGCTGTGTAGTTCAAACACATAACTATCTGACAGCCATGAAGGCACAGGGCTCCAAACACACAGCCATAAATTCTGCTGTGTTTAAAAAAGTCGCTCTGGCATGCTTCAGTGATTAATGAAGAACAACAAACCGTTTTGAGCAATCAGGAAAAAAGAGGGGGGAAAAAGATGGAGGAAAGGAGGATGAATAGATGAGCTTGGTTGCCAAACAACTCCCACAATAGTTTTCACGTGTGCCATTTCTCACATGTTTGAAGATAAGAGCTGATACTTATTTTCTGTCGTTGTCTTTTATCACAGTGAGGATTAAGAGCTTCCTGATATTAACTGTTTTCACAAGCTTGACTGACCTCAGCTGATTCTATATTGGCCTGAACAGAGCTATTTTAGACTGGGAGTGACTCAAAACGTGCTACTCCTGATTATGATTGATGGTTTCCTGTGCGACATTCATCAGGCATTATGGAAAGCAACACACCAGGGGAAGAATATATGGAAATTAGTAATAGAAACTCATTAGTGTGAACTGGAGGTGCATTTCCATGCAATTGATTTATTAAGTCTAAGGTCATTTGAAAATATCTTTTCCTTTAAGTGTCCACATTCAGTCTCAGGTACTGAACTTGCTTTAATCTAAATAATTAAAATTCCCCCTGCTGAACAAGTTATCACTGAAACCAAGAGAAATGGCGAAGGTTTTCTGTTATTAAGACGTCAGTTAGACGACACAAACAGCAGCTTTTGAATTAATCTACTGTTTGTGTGTTTTGTTTTTAGCTCCCATATCCTGCATTTTATTTTCTTCAGAAGATGACATGGTGTTGCTCTGTCACTTTACAGCAAGAAGGTCCTGGGTTCAACCCATGGTTCGGCCACAGGTACCTTTCTGTATGGAGATTACAAGCTCTCACTTTTCCTCCAGGGTTTCCTCCAGGAGCTCAGTGACTTGTGGTTTAGGTTGATTGGCTACTCTAAATCACCCATAGGTGTGAGTGTGTGTGAGTGTGAATGGTGATCTTTTACCCTGTGATGTGATGGCCTCCTGTTCAGGGCGTATTGGAATCAGCTCTAGCTTCTCTGTGACCTGAATTGAATAAGATGTATTTAGTATCTAAACTTTTTTCATCTCTTTTAAGACATATGGCATATGTAAATGAGAACTGTTCTGATTGGATGTCCTGTATTGGACCTCATTCAAAAAACGATCAAGGCTGAAACACTGTTTATAACTTTAATGTGAATATGCAGAGTATATAAGGCTGTATATTTGATAATGTGACATCACAAAAACAGTGAATTTAATTTCTTTTTTAAATATGTAATGTGTGAACTGTGAAGTGGTTTGTTTTGAAACATATTTATTTATCACATCAACCTACTTTATTTAAAATGAAACCAGGACAGATGCGCATTATAACTTGAATAAATAAATAAATAAATAAATAAAATGATTAACAAGAGGAATGGGTATAGAGCTTCTTTTGACAAA